>CM060956.1:104896208-105158708 GCA_030765055.1 Mantis religiosa | reverse complement strand
GAGAATATCCTAGACAAAATCTTATCCAGATAGCTCACCCTGACCGAGATTCGATCTCGGGACCTCTTCAACGTGAGGGAGACACCTTACCCCTACACCACAGAGGCGGGTTTCTAGGATCGTGTACCATACAGTGTAATATCTATTACATACTCTAGGCCTCTCACCAGAAAGCCTCTGGGGGTATTGGGCTCTCTGGGGGGGAAGGCAGTCCCATGTCATACTTGCTCGCCTCGGTAGCGTAGATGGTAGCGTGTCTGCCTCACGTTCAAGAGGTCCCGAGTTCGAAGCTCGGTGACGGTGAGTTACCTGGATAAGGTTTTTCCTGGGGTTTTCCTTATCCTGAAAGACGAATGTTGGGTAACTTTAAGCTCTATGGACCCTGGGCTCATTTGAACATCATTTCATCCATTCCATTCATCGTCCGATATAACAACGTTGGAGGACGTAAATTACAACAACAAAAATGGCGGTAATGTAGCGGTAATGAATGTGTTGGAGATCAAAAACTTAAACGTTTTCTGAGAAAGACTACGACTAGACTTTTACATGCCAACAAGGTTTTGCTTGATTTTTCGAAAGCAGGTTTAACATCCCAGAAGTTAACACATGCTCTAGTAACACTCCACCAACAGCATATTTCTGGCATTAAACCAACAGTGTATTTGTACTAAGAGACTCCAGTAAATATATGATAATAAAACCTTTAGGATAAAACAGGCTCCAAGAGGGTTCAATTTATAAAATAGAGAGGAAAATGTATAAGAAAACTAGTAAAAACTAAGTAAATAACCACTACTTCGTAGCAGTATGTCTACGTGGTCTTTGGTGGAGGGGACCTTAAACCCTAGCAGTCCTCTAAATAGAGACTGGACCTGACTGGGCAATCCCCACCAATGCCAGCCAAAATGCACCGCATGCCGTTTATATATATATATATATATATATATATATATATATATATATATATATATATGTGTGTGTGTGTGTGTGTGTGTGTGTGTGTGTGTGTGTGTACATATTTCTTTTTTTCTTACAATTTATATCCACCAAAGTTAAGTCATATCGGACGATGAATGAAATGGGTGAATTCATGCTCAAGGTGTATAGAGATTATAGGTACCTGGCATTCGTCTATCAGGATAAGGGAAAACTCCGGGGGAAAAAAAAGAAAAAAAACTTATCCAGGTAACTCACCCTAACTGAGGTTGGAACTCGGGACCTCGTGAACGTGAGGCAGACACGCTACCATCTACGCTACCGAGATTACACAACTTACAGTAAATTAAATGAAGGATACAGGGAATGAAGGACAGGAAAGTTGTGGCAGTAAAGGAACCATCCCAGCATTCGGGAACCTACAAAAAATCCATGCCTTAGAGGGGCGGGCCCTGGGGGTTGAATTCTGAACTTAAATTCTCTGTGTATGTGTGAATGAATATTAAAGCTTAAAAAAAAGTTGAATAAATTCCAAATTTACTATATATTTATTTTCGATAACTTCCCTGGATAACACTTGAATTTTCAAGGATATTCCTCGCATCAGACTGCGCTTGCGTGGAAAATATCTCGCCAGTTCTGATGTTCTAAAAAGACGTCTCCAACGACTTTGTTTACATTATCTTACACATAACACATTTTAATGACTAATAACAGATATCTTAAATTTCCTGGGAAGTCTTTGAAGTTCCCTTCTATCGATGTCTTTCTGATAACCGGTAAAGGATATTGAGAAAATGTTAGATTCGTTTAAAATACCAATGTATTTCAAATAACCTTTCATGACATTGTCTATTTTAAAACTGATTTTTTATTCGTGTGATTCTTATATGCATTAGGGATGGGTGGATATGAGCTTTCCTCGATAGCGATACACGATATTCTCCACTATACTCGATACCGCAATTTCTACTTCTAGTTTCAAATATGTAATAGAATGTTGGAAGAACTGTATAATACCAATAAAATTAATTAGGTACACATATTTAATTAGATAAAACTGAAACCCTTCTGTGTTTTTATTTTTAAACTCTACGTTAAACAATTAAAAAATACACTGCACTTTTATAAATTTTTGTTCACAAACATTAGCATTTTCACTCTTTCAGTGTCAAGTCTACTTCTTTTTCTGTCACATATGAGTCCTGCTGTACTGAATAGTCATTCAGAGAAAACTGCTGCAAGTGAAATACATAAATTTCTATCGGCTAATTTTTGTTAGTTCTGGAATTGTTGAATTTTTTTTCTCCAGTGAACCAGTACACTAGGAGGAGGTGACAAATCGTCGTTGAGATATGTAGTGATTTCTTCTTGGGAACTGTTAAATGACAGTTGACATACAATTATTTTCTTGTATAATGTTACTGCACAAATTCCACATTCCTGGAAATTTCTCGGGCTTTGTAATGTTATACTTCCGGCAATAATATTTTATGATTTTAAAATAACATAAAAATTGCAGAGCTGGACCCGTAGCTCAATTGGTAGACCACCTGCCTGCTGTGCTAGGAGTTCCGGGTTCGATTCCTGTCAAGGTGTGAGGATTTTTCTCCAACCAATATGATTCCTCATCTTCTCTAGTCTGAAAGTATGAATGAGAGTGAGAATGTGTGCGTGATCTAATGATTAAAACCCAACGATTACGAGTTAATGCCTTCACTATGTTTCAAAAGAGAACGGCCGCCGATATGACCATTGAAGTTAAAGGCGAGGTATAAATGGAACAAATAAAAAATTGTAGAATCACCACCGCAGTATTCAAAAAGTATTGAGCGAATTTTCTGAAGTATCGTTCGATATCGATACGATACAAGTATTTGAGTATCGTGTATATCGAGGTATCAAAAGTATCTGTCATCAATATATACATTGATTTTTAAATGATTGTCATAGGAAATTTGTATGAGTATTCCACCTAAAAATTTCTTTACGATATTTCAATTTTTGTCAAATATTTTATTTTTATCTGCATGTTTGCATATTTATTTTTCCAGAAATTTATTAGTTTGGAATACTTTTACTTTCCTCAAGGGGGGAGCATTATCCAGTATTTCCTCTTAGCCATGCAAAGAAAACTGAATTTCAAAGCTATCGCATAGCAAACAGGCTCAAAAGTTTTGACTATCGCGTAGTTCAAAGAAATATATAATAAAGGCAGTTACACAGGTGTTTAACTCTACTAAAATGAATACGATAGAAGAATATGCGTTTTGAACTAAAGAGATACTTGTGAGTGCAAATCGTCGGCGTTTTCGCCTTAGGTAAAGGAATGAGTGCATAATGTTACTGGGTGTTACAAAATCAAATATTATCTAGACGTAACATGAGTAAAGGTACTGAAGACGAGGTACGAAATAAGAAACACGGCTGCAAATTACTACAGAGAAGAGTTCGTCTTCTACATCAAAGAAGCTTGGTCCTCACTCTACTGCCCCCGTTGCCATGGTAACTGGGGCCGAAACAACTGCCCATCAGAACACTCCTGACTTGAACGTTGCCTGATCTTGTTGCACACAAAACGTGCAGCAGTAGAAGGCGTTGTTTCACAAGGCTGGTTTAACACTAGCATTCCTTACTTCTATGTCGACATTTTATTAGAGATGCCATTCAAATTATGATGTGAACACTCCATTTCCTCCTTACTCACATTTGCATAGTTTTCTTACAAACTTTAAAGGAGATAAAAATGTTTTGCTACATAGTTCTCTGAAGGTGTAAGGGAATGCGAGAATACAGTAGGTAGATTCCGTCGAGTTTGAACCCACGACCAGAGGTGTTTTATAGTGATGCACTACTTCAGCAAGAAATAAGGACAAATGTTGGCAATATCCCGGCTTGATAAAGCAACATAGTTTAGCTGAAACAAATGATCTTGTACAGACGCGATTACAGCTCACGCCTAACACACGTTTGGTACTAAGCCATTCACTTCATATTAGGCCAGAACAAAACACGTACTGTGTTACCTTCTACTATCGTACGGGAAAATATTACATTATCTCTCCATTAATGATTGTACATTAGGCATAGAAAAATTAATATTATATCCATGTTGCCTTAATCACTATAAAAAGTTACCTAAAAGTCTTCAAATTAGCAATATATTACGCACATCCTTTGTTAGTAATGAGCTTAGAATAAAATAAGAGGTAGACTATTAATGTACAGTTAAATCACATTTATATGTCATTAAAATACGTCATAAACATATGAAACCCATCATTAGCTCTACTTTAACAAAATAAAACTTTAACATACGTTTTCGAATTAAAGAATTACTTTAGTTAGTGGAAGTGTGTGCTTTTAAAGCTTCTGAATTTTGGTTTCTCAGAATCACTGCTCACACACATACACAAAGACAGAAATTAAAAACGAAAGAAAGAAAGAAAGAAAGAAAGAAAGAAAGAAAGAAAGAAAGAAAGACGGAGAGAAAGAGAGAAAGAAAGAGAGAAAGAAAGAAAGAATGAAAGAGAGAAAGAAAGAGAGACAGAGAGAAAGAGAGACAGAGAGACAGAGAGAAACAGGGACAGAGAGAAAGAGAGACAGAGAGAAAGAGAGAAAGAGCGAAGGAGAGACAGAGAGACAGAGAGACAGAGAGAAGGAGAGAAGGAGAGACAGAGAGACAGAAAGACAGAGAGAAAGAGAGACACAGAGACACAGAGACAGAGAGAAAGAGAGACAGAGAGACAGAGAGATAGAGAAAGAGAGAGAGAGCGAGAAAGAGAGACAGACAGACAGAGAGACAGAGAGAAAGAGAGACAGAGAGACAGAGAGACAGAGAGACAGAGAGAAAGAGAGACAGAGAGACAGAGAGAAAGAGAGAGAGAGAAAGAGGGACAGAGAGACAGAGAAAAAGAGAGAAAGAGAGACATTGAGACAGAGAGACAGAGAGAAAGAGGGACAGAGAGAGAGAGAAAGAGAGACAGAGAGAAAGAGAGGGAGAAAGAGCGAAAGAGAGAAAGAGTGAAAGAAAGAGCGAAAGAAAGAAAGAAAGGGAGAAGAGAGAAAGAGAAAACGGGAAAGAAAAAGGAGAAAAAGGAAAGAAAAGGAGAATGAAAAGCAAGGTGAAAAGTAGAAAGGAGAGAAAGACGAAGAAAAAAGTAAAAGACAAAGAAGAAAATAGAAATAAAGTGAAAGAAAAAAAAAGAAACTGAAAAAGAGAGAATCAAAGAATGAAGGAAAGAAAGAGAAATAAATATTTTAGCACAGGCTCCTTCAAAACGTGCCGTTGTCCACTTACCGGTCAAATTCATAATTCTCTTATCTGCATTTGATAAACCATATAGAAACCAAAAGAAGAAAAGAGCTCGAAAACAGTTACCTGACAGATATCAAAACATAAATGGATAATTAATGGAAATTAATTATTCTTTCACACTGGCCGTGTGAATTTAAGTATAGGTAACAGTGTGGGCGTGTGGGTGAATAACCAAAGGTAAAAGTTACCCAAAGTTTAATACCACTGTAAGGGAGTAAATATAAGTCGGAGAAAAATCCAAAGGTAAAATGCCGCTGATATGATCCAGAATGTTAAAGATGGGAATGAGGGAATTCAGTAGATTTAAGCGACAGTCAAAACTTTCATGGTGATGGTTATAAAATTCCATTCTCTTGCATGGCCAAGGGAAAGAAAAATTAATAATTACGTCATATTTGAGAAACATATAAGCGCTTTAAATGTAAACCAGTAACAAGAAATATCTCTGAAATTGCTAACTCAAAAAATAGTACTTGACATAAATTTTGTACTTTAAAGAAATCTGCAGTTTTATGTAGTAAAATTTCGTCTGTCTTTTATGGTTTTTCAGTTATGAAAAATCATTCAGAATAAAGAGCTCTTCATGAGCTGTTTACAGAAGTTTAAACATATACGCTTTATTTGGCATAACAAATTATAAACTTATAGTAATTTAATCGAAATCGTTAAGTGCATTTTAGGGGAAATCACCATTTATGTAAAAGTTTCTGTATGAAGGGCACTATGGGACGCGGAGATTTTCCTGCAAACGTTGTACCTACCTGTTGCATTCCTGTAACATCTTGTGTTGAACCCACTTTTCGTTTTCACACATACTCTCTCGAGCGTTTCTCTAAAAGTTCCTTTTTTCATTCAAAGGCTCCCAAAATGTGAATTTCTGATGAATCATATTTTGGGTTCAATTCCATACGCTCTTTACTTACCGTATATTTATAGTAGAAAAACTAAATCTGTGTCACAAACAAATTTGAATCAGTTGCGATGATTTTCGAACAATTGCGACTAAGGAGCGATAACCTCATTTATTTTTAGCGTGATTGTTTCAAACTGGCGTGAACTGTGAAGTAGACAGGTTGATATTAAATACCTGCATATGAAAAATAATCTTTTCTTTCACGAATTTTAGAGATAATTTCAAACTAATTAATTATAAACTTGGTTACTAGTAGGGAAAAATTATAATCCAACTTTATTTAGAAATCTTAAAACTCTTAATAGAATTGTATGTTAATGGATCCTACATTTTCGTGCTGTATCTTTTAAGTTCGCGTTATTGCTTAACTTGTACAAAATTATAAATACCCAATGAAAAAGACTTCAGGATAAATAAAAGAAAATATGTATTATCCACTCAATATCTTAAACATAACTTAGTATTTTGCTCAGTATTATTACAGATTTTCCTTTCAGAAAGTTAAAAGCAGAGAAGACATTTTTATATAAGATATACTTAGGATTTTTTTATATGTAATTTACGTCCTCCAACCTAAAGTCATATCGGACGATGAATGAAATGGGTGAAATGATGCTGAAATGAGCCCAGGGTCCATGGAGTTTAGAGCTACCCGACATTCGTCTTCCAGGATAAGAGAAAACCCTGGAAAAAACCTTATCCACGTAACTCGCCCTGACCGAGATTCGAACTCGGGAGCTCTTGAACGTGAGGCAGACACGCTACCATCTACGCTACCGAGGCGAGGATGATACAGACTTAAAATGTGGCACACAAATCCTAAAAGTGTCTTTTTGTGATTTTTGGTGGGTTTCGCACATTAACCGTCGCGTTTTCACTTTCGTTGCATCACTTTTAGTATTTTATTAAATGCTATCAGTGAATTTATAACATAGTACACTTTTTCTGAGCATTTTAATGCAATCTTCAACTAAGGTTTTTGAGTTTTCAGGCTCACGTTTACTGCAGCAGCGTAAATCAAATCACTTGATGCTATGGTAACTAATAATATAGAGAAAATAAGATAGTAATATGTTCCCACTGGTAAGAAAAAGTCAAGTTTGAAGCTTTTTTCCTTCCTGAAATAAATTTTAATGTTTAAATTAGTTTTTCTTTCGTTTCTTATGCAATAATTTCCTTGTGTGTTTACTGACATTGCAAAGAAAATGTTATTTTTAAAGAAGCAGTTAAAATAAATTGAATACATAGTTATTATTAATTATAATAGACATTGAGATAAATATAGGTGTGTAGATAATGTTTAGATGTCCCAAAATGTTGCACAAAATCGATTATTGTACTCATTTTTTTTTTTTTTTTTTTTTTTTTAATGCGAGGGGTGAAATACCTTTCTTACGCGGATAAGTTCTGTTTCACTGTTAAATTTACAAGTTTAGAAATCCGTTTTATTTTTATTTAATTTTTTGAAACTCCTATACATATGGAATTTATAAATACAATATTGTACGCAGCTGCTATAACCTGGTAGCTGGTGGTCGGTGCCGGGCAATGGGAGTGATAAACAAGAAAAGCCGCGCGCCGTCTTCATCGCTCCGGTACTGTGTGGAAACTTCCAAAGATTTTATAAGTGAATGCCCTCGAAAGTTAAGCGAGTTCTTTAACTGCAAGAGATGTTCAGTATGCAAGTTCCCAGCGAGTGAACCTCTCGGAAGAAAAGGCCATATCGGGCTATTTTGTTACGCCGCTATGTCGATTCCAGAGTGATGGTTCGTAAAACCGTACCAAAGTCACAATTTTGAAGATTAAATAATAGAATAATCTATTAAGGTATCTCTTAAATAGAATAAAATTTTGGGCAAGGTTTCCTTGACACTTGAAACTTTCGGACAAATGGATAACAATTATAATCAGCTAATTAAAAATAGTTACATACATTCTAATACCAAAGATATATTTAGGTATCCTAAAGATCATTTTATTTACTATCCCTTCTTATTCATATCATGTAAATAAAAAAGAAAGGACAGCCACAAACGATTGCTGCATGTGCTTTAGCAAATTTATATGACAAAATTAAGGAGTTAAAACGAATCGCAGTTCGTAACTGCCACTTAGGAATGATGCGTACTTTTAAAATTTACTATAAAATTAAGCATTTTTCCTTAATGATATACAGTAAAATTTTAATGAACCAATTACAGAAGAAGACTAACATACGAACCGTATTCACCCAAATATTTGGATAAATCATGATCAAATGTTATTGTTTTAGAAAGGGCTTGGTTTTCTGCTTACTCTAATATTAATTTAATGATTAAAAAGCAATGTTTAGTACTGTAATGACGTAAATTGTTGCTTATTGTAGAAAGACAAAGAAACTTACGGTACTTTACAAATATACAATGTGATAACTGTCAAACATAACAGCTCGTTCGTTTTAATAAATTAATTTTAGTCATACAAAGCTTTGCCCACTCTAAAAGTGAACCGCACGGGTGAGGTACCCACCTGCATTGCTGTTCCAGTGGGAAAAGGTTTTAATGGACACAAAAATATAGAATGTTGGGAGAAGTTTTACATCCACAATTTTATAACCATTGCTATTATTTATGTGTAAATAATTCAGTTAAGACATTTGATTACCATTTGTACTGCAAATAACAAAAAATATAAATGTAATCACATTTTGAAATGTCAGTCAGTTATGCTGCGGATTCTCGCAACTAAACCTATGAGGTAGATGTAATCGCTATTTTATGTTTGTTGTATTGCAGTTCAAATCACCTTCCTCACTTTAATCGATCATAACCTTTGGTGTAAATGCACTTTATGCGTAAGATTCGTCTATAATTAAAATAATGCCATTTAAATAGCTAGGGCATCAACAATATCTCACGAATTAACACAGAAAAAAAAAACATAAATTCTTCATTCCAAAGAAGTGCATATTTGGGATCGCATAACTGGTGCAGGCTTAGTTCTTTAAACAGCCAAGGGTATCTTCACCACATAGCGATCTGACATGACGTCACAATAGCAACCTGTATGATACGGACAAATGCATATACCAAGGTGTGGCCGCGATTTCTGACTGCATTTCGGTGAATGCTCAAATTATGGATGATTCTAAAATTGGTGTTGAATTAAGCGTACTATTTAATAAACCTGTTTGGTGATAAACTGTGATAAACTGAATAACCTAAAAGGGAGACCCATGCTGATTTGAAGAACTTATGACCTAGAAAGACGTCCACAAGTTTGTGTGTAAGGTTAGTTCCTTTATGCGGTTCTTAGACTTTGTGTCACTTCTTTTTCTGGCCTGTTTGTTGTTCTGATAGAACTAATCGCTTTAAGGCAACGATATGCCGCTAATCATTACATGAATTTACGATGCGACTGGAATATTTTCTCTATTTACGTCTACTGCTTTAAGATTTAATGGTTATATATTTTCAAAACATGTGATCTTGCAAAATTAAGTTCTGCAGATGCTACCTACCCTGTCATATCCAGTGGTTTCAATTGAAAACCACTTCATTTGAAGCGTTTTATTTTTATACGCTGTCATCAGCCACGAATGTCGTACCATCGATTATTTAACCTTGGTCTACCCCACCCCGTTATAATACACATAGAGGAGATGCAGCACCCAGACTGCTCTATCGGGTGATACAGACGCTGTCTTAGCAACCTGTAACAATTAACTTGCTGGTTTATGAACGTTAAATATTATCTAAGAGTAGAATGAATCTGCGAGAATTATCAAAGGCAATTTTACGCAAAATTAAACATTTTAAGTTGAATTTAAGTAAACAAACTTTAATTTTATTATATAACAACTTAAAAAACATATGATTTCCATGTTACAATAAATATTTTATATCATAACTTTATTTAAATATACATATTTTTTTATTTTTATATATTAACACTTAAAAAAATATTCTCGACCCGTAAAAGCGATCGTCTTTTAAAACCTTTCCTCATTTTTGTGAAACTCACCTTGTGTTGCATTTCATAAGATTTTTCACCATGACATTATTGAATTAAACTTCTAACCAGTGTAACGAGCTGTGATTGAGATTGCAAAAACACTGAGAAAGACAATTTCTCGCTAAGGAACATTTCTCGAAACAAATTATCAATATTTACAAAATGTCAAGTCATTACGTGCGAAAATGTCAAAGGTTTCTTTCTTGCAGCTTCGATCAATCAATCAATGTGTGCTGAGGAATTGTACCGCTCGCGGGGAATTCTTCTTTAAGTGTACAAATCAAGCAGTCGCCAGTGTTCATAGCCAAGCCATTGCAAAGCCCTCTAAAACTAGCAGAGCCTGCATTGAAATTACATTGACATTATTTTTATTTGCTTTGTCTGCCTCTTAAATCTATATTTAACCCAAAAAAAGAAATCGTAATCGACAGTGTAACATAATACTATGCTTTGAGAACCCTTAATTATAAACGGAATAGTATAAAAGTCAAAGCATCAAAAATATATACATTATATAAATGTATTCTTCGTAGTTGTATGTTTTGAAAAGATAAAAGGCAGATGACTAATTTGGCTTAAATGGAATGGTCGAGAACGCTGTAAACTGATATTATGATGGATTCAAGAGAGGGAATTGGTTCGTAAACTGATAATTAATCGCAGCCAAACAACACGGTACTTACAGCATATTAAAGGGATATTAAAAGTCAAATCCCACCAAAGTAAAATACGCTTAGTGGCCGACTAGTTCAAGCACTATGTAGAGGTATGCCTTCTACATCCACTAAGCTAGTTTTAGTCAACAAATTTCGTTTATTAAAAATACGGGCCTCTTTTCTCAATTGCACCAGTATGTAATCATTTTGTTTTAAAACATAGTCACTTAATATCCAAGAGATCTAGCATAACACTTAATTTCTATCAATCTATTTGCTTACAAATCTATAATAAGTGTTAAGAAACGGCTTACTCATATCATTAACAGAAAATACAAAATTTACCTGCTGGTTCAAACTGTGTAGGTATTATGAAGTGGTCCAGGATTCATACTACAAAATGACATGCTATAATTTTTAAAACAATGTTTAAAATTTAAGTTTGATGTTCACAAAATACGAATCAAATTAATAATCATATTTAAATCAGTAAATACTATACAAAAAACTGAAAACATAATATTTTCTTAATATTTACAATAGTATCCCCTTAAAATGAAATATTAAAGCAGTGTTATATAAGTTGCAATGCTACAGTTTCTATTGGTGAACTACATCTGAGGGTAGTTCTCTTGCAAAGTCAAGAAAATGTAATATTGATAAAAAGTGGAACCTCTATCAATAAGTTTATTGCAGAAAAATCGAGATAACAGTACGCAGTAATTTATAGGTTACAAGAAAGAAAAATTCGTTACGGTTTTTAGAGTATTTCAGCAGAAAATAAATTCATTTTATCATTTTACGTTTAGAGATGTGAATTTTCGCAACTTTGAAAACCAGTTGTCAAAAATGTATGTATTTCTATGTAATGAAGTGTTTCTGACTTTATTATAAAAAGATCTATTCATAAAAACGCATCGAGACGAAACAACAACAGTGCTACAAGAGCTTGATTCCCTCTCTTGCATCGAACTGTCTACCTCGCCGATACATAAGTGTCGCTTTCATAAGGAAATACATCACTTATTTCAGCTGTTGCATAAATAAACATGATACTTAGTATGTCTAATTTTAGTACTTTATTGTAGAAATGATATGTCTGGTTGTTCAGAAACTGAATTTAGGATTCGTTCTTTGAAAATATCTAAATACTTATTTAAATATGGATGCTTTCACATTATAGAACGTACTATTACTGTCATTATCATGGTTACAGCTGCAGTAAGGTTATTTGGTATCTGATTTGGTTTTTCGAGTGCAAATATAACTCTTAGTTTTCTTAATGTGCATTTCTTTTGCTTATTTAAATGACATTTTCTTCCACACGTATTGAAATTGTTATAAATATTTGTTATAGTTTTATCTTGATTTTTAATAGTTTCATTTCCACACCTAATTTTTTTTTAATTTACGTCCTTCAACATTAAGTCATATCGGACGGTAAATGAATTGGGTGAAATGATGCTCAAATGAGTCCAGGGTTTTTGGAGCTTAGAGTTACCCGACATTCGTCTTGAAGGATAAGGGAAACCCCGGAAAAAACCTTATTCAGGTAACTCACCCTGACCGAGATTCGAACTCGGGACCTCTTGAACGTGAGGCAGACATACTAACATCTACGCAACCAAGGCGGGCACATCGTTTTATTGTTTGGTGTGATTTGTTCACCAACCTCCAAGTACGAAAGTTGATTTTTTTATATATTCTATGTGAAAACTGTCTGAAGGCCCAATCACTAAAACAAAACACGATCTAAACGTTTATTTGAATTAAACTACCGGCATAATTTAATATAACTTACGTACATTTATGTTTTTCTATACGAATTAATATCCTTTAAATATAAAATGATAGTGATTGAGAAACAAACGAAGCCTGGGTTAAATAACCGAGAATTGCCTATCTTTGTCATTATATAACGAGATAAAGCCCCGAAAATAATATTGAATATCTAATGCTTGCGAAGTTCGAACTGTAGACACAAGGAGACTAACATATTAAAAGATAAAAACTGAGCCAAAGTTATGTATGTTTATTTTTCCGCTTCGGAGTTTAACTTTTTAATTTTATATTTTTCTGACTGCCGTTTATAAATCTAAATGTGTATATAATTAATTTTCTTTTTGTAACTGTAATAAGAAATACTCCTAGATCTTTCTGTTTATGGTATCGCTCTCAGACTTTCAATTTGTGGTTATATATAAACATAAAACAAATCCTTGTACAGGCAATTTTTTATTTTAATTAGTTTTCTGTAAATAAATAGTTGTATACACCTTATTTAATATTGATTCTTGTGGTGAGTTATAAAACGATGAAATTTGAGCAAAAGTATTTAATGATCAAACCAACACACAAAATGTTTAAATTGCAGAAGCTTTCCTGAAAATATGATCCAAAGAGCATTTTAAAAATTGAAAAGGATAATGTAAAAATAGATTGAGAAAAATTAAGTCTAAATTTTTATCTGAATGGGACAGACAGATTAAATGGCCGTATGTAGTTGTAATACTTTGAGCTGCAGTATTTTTAACCAAATTTTACAGATTTACTGTCTCGTATCTTAGAAATGTTAAACGCTTGTCTTATTTCTTATAATTAGCGTAAGGAGTACAGATTATAAAAGGTAGTAAATTATTATTGACGTCGATCTGAATGTTAAAAAACTTGAACAAAACTCGTTGAAGTCATTTATGGGTAATATATCAGAATATACAGACAAAAATGAAGTTTAATGCAAATAATGCATAGAATATCTATGAAAATCAGGACGAATGAGTATAAAACGGGTATAGTGACATAGTGCATGCAGTAGATAGACGCGTGCACTCACCTGAGATGTAGATACTGGGAACTGATGTGCACGATCCCGCACTACGAAGGCAACTGAGAGACTT
This sequence comes from Mantis religiosa, assembly GCA_030765055.1. Lineage (NCBI taxonomy): Eukaryota > Metazoa > Arthropoda > Insecta > Mantodea > Mantidae > Mantis > Mantis religiosa. The sequence continues at coordinate 105,144,992 of CM060956.1, read as the reverse complement.
GGCTGCGTGCGATCTATCCGAGGTTCTCCCACCCCCGCAGCTCTGTACCTGCGCCTAGTCCTTACAATTAACAAAATTGCATCTTCCCTGCTTCTTCCATACTTTTTTAAAGCAGCCAGCCACTTTCCAGTAACACCTACCATTTTACCTTAAAAATATCACCACCTCTCATATTTTAATATAAATAAAAGTCCTGCAGGTTTCGTTTTACCCCAAACATATCAGAGTTAACCTTTGACATAAACCAAAACTTACGATTTGGTTTAGAATTCGTAATTTCACTTAATTAATTATTATTTAATTCTATGTAACGCCTATATAAGCTCACAACACCACCTATAATCCTAGTAGCTTAAACAGCGTAAGAATAATTCATTTTCACGGCCTCATAAAATAAAAAAGAACGAGTTCATAAAATATACTAAGGCTGTTCAATAAAGAATGATCATGATTTTTTACGGTCATAATTTTTAGCACTAACATTTAATCTTATTATATTCTGTTAGCTTAATGTTAAAGAAACACGCATTGTTTGTACTCCTGGTTCACGCCTGTGAGAACCAGGCAAGTTCAGACATGTTCAGTATCGTTCACCGCTGCAATGGAGGTAACACGCGAGGAACAACATGTGGCTTTGAAATTCTGCTTTTGTCTCAACAAACCTTCATTTGAGGTCTATACAATGTTACAGGAGGCCTATGGAGAGTCTGTTCTTCCCTACAGCACAGCTCGAAGGTGATTTAAAATGTTTAAAGAGGGGAGACAATCAATTTCAAAGGAAGGTGGACCCGGTGCTACAGTTACTGTTCTTACAGAAGAAAGCATCAACACTGCTAAAACCATTATGAGAGAGGATTGACAAATTACCTCAAGATCACTTTCTGAAATGCTGAACATTTCATTGGGTGCTACACACACGTTGGTGACAGAAACATTAGATATGAGACGTGTTTGTACGCGATGGGTTCCAAAACTGTTGATTCCCGAACTAAAGGACATCCGCATGCAGGTCTGCGTGCAGTTAAAGTTGATGTTAGAGGAAGATCCGGAATTTCTTTCAAACGTAATCACTGCTGATGAAACTTGGCTACATCATTTTGATCCTGAGAGCAAACAGAAAAGCTCAGTGTGAAAATCTCCTTCATCACCAACCCCCAAAAAAGCAATAGTGGCTGCTTCTGCTGGGAAAGTTATGGTTATCTCATTCTTTGATATTCATGGAATGGTTTATCAGCATATTGTGCCTGCACACACTGGACAATACTACAGGGATGTCCTGAAAACATTTCAAGCCCACATCAGGCCAAAAGACCACATTTCCGTGAAGCAGGCTGGATGCTGCTCCACGATAATGCGCGGCCGCATATTGCCAATGTTGTTGCTGAATGTGTTGCAAAAATTAACGTGAAGTGCATCCGTCACCCTCCCTATAGTCCGGATTTAACCCCATGTGACCTTTTTCTATTCCCTAACTTAAAGAAACGCCTTCGTGGGAGGCATTATCCATAATCAGAAGCTGTGGTGAAGGCTGCGGAGACAATTTTGAAGGATCTCTCAAAAATGGTTTCCAGCATGTCTTTGAAGACTGGCAGAAACCCTGGGACAAGGGAGACTATTTTGAGAAGGACTATCAAAATTATGAGGATGAGTAAAGGTACGTTGTCAAAAAAAAAAATTGTGATCATTCTTTATTGAGCAGCCTTCGTATATTCCTCCTCTCTGACAGAGTACAAGGAGTAGTAACACAGCTTAAATTGTCTTTCTTTTGTTTTGACTTATGTTTTCTTATGAGTTCTGTATGTTTTTATTTTCATCTATTTCAAGCTGCTACTATTTGTTTTTACTGAGATGTTCTGTAAAACAGCGACAAGATATCTTAAATGCGACAACGTAGAAGTCCATAAAGTAAAATCATTTATGTTGTTCAACATCGCTCGAAAACATCCATCACCCTATGCCGGATTTGATTTCAGGATCGGGAACCATAGGCTAGCATGCTACCCTTAAACTACGAGGACAAGATAGGCAGAGAAAATAATCTTAAATTGGATGTCCTTAGATATAAACCGTAGATGACGAAATGTACAAGGTTGTAAGGGCCAAGACTTCTATAATTGCATACTGATTCTTAATTAAACCATTTTATTTTTTGACTAGGTTTTTTTTTAACTAATGATAGAATTACAGAATTCTGTACAGAATTACAGAATTTTAGTTTAGTTTTGTTTATTTTTGCCGTGTAATTACAAATGTTTCGATCTAGAATTTTGATATTGGAAAAATAAGTTATTATGACCTTTATTACAGCTTTTAACCATAAAACTGTTTAAATAATGTACTGAACTACTAGGAAATTTAACACAATACCTAACAAAGATTTTATATAAAAGATAGAACCTCACAGGCATTTTTATTACATACGTTTAACGAATGGAATTTTCATCAAAATCGTTTTTGAGTGGAGAAACATTTTGCATGTAAAGGTAACTTGTAGTGAGGAACTTTCTTGAAATATGTTGAAATTAATCCAAAGTTTGGTAATTATTTGACTTTGTGCTATGCTGTTCACACACACACACACACACACACACACACACACACACACACACACACACACACACACACACACACACACACACCACACACACACACACACAGTGGTATCTATTTTTAATACAATAATTTTTCTGCTTACTGAGATAAATAATGAAGTAACTTTTGAGGCAGCGCATTACTTTTGCAAATAAACAATGTTTCGTCATATTCTGCAAATGTATAACTTGTGTAGATATATTTATAGAGTTGCAAGGAGGTCATTTTTGGCAAATCATCTAAACACACCAGAAGTATTTTCTGACAGTGTTTTGCGAGTGACAAAATGTTTGGTTTTTAAGTTTTTAACCATCTCAAATATCCATTTTATCTAACATAACTGAAATTGAAAAAGTCCAAATTTATATAGGCTGTTTAACCCCTTTGGTTCTGTGTCGCTTTCTGTATTGTCAATGTATCAATTTCATTGATACATTGACATTTGTAACATTTCTTTCACACAATAACAAAAAGGCTTATTAATATCTAACATACCCTTTCTACCTGCTTGCCCCAAGTCTTGGTCTCAATACACATAACCCCTGGTTTTCCGTGTATTGATGACCCTCCTCTCCCTTGTATCCCTCGTTCTAGTTTTCCAGCCCTTAATTATTTATTCTTCATCAATCTTAACCATTTCTCTCTAACTTTCCCCAGATATTCACCTATATTTCTTACATTCTATTCTCCTTTTACCAATAACATTTTCTTTATTATTAATACCTCCCCCATCTCTAAAACTATCTCACTTTTGTTGCCAAATTTGTTCTCTCCATATCTTTCTTTGTTTGCAATAAAGTATACTATACCAATCTGTATCCTTTTCTCCACACATTGGGCAGGCCGTAAATTACAACAAAATAATAATAATAATAATAATAATAATAATAATAATAATAATAATAATAATAATAATAATAATAATAATAATAATAATAATAATAATAATAATAATAATAATAATAATAATAATAATAATAATAATAATAATAATAATAATAATAATAATAATAATAATAATAATAATAATAATAATAATAATAATAATAATAATAATAATAATAAAAATAATAATAATAATAATAATAATAATAATAATAATAATAATGATAATGATAATGATAATGATAATGATAATGATAATTTTAATGATAATGATAATGATAATGATAATGATAATGATAATGATAATGATAATGATAATGATAATGATAATAATAATAATAATAATAATAATAATAATAATAATAATAATAATAATAATAATAATAATAATAATAATAATAATAATAATAATAATAATAATAATAATAATAATAATAATAATAATAATAATAATAATAATAATAATAATAATAATAATAATAAATAATAATAACAAATAATAATAACAATAGTAATAGTAATAATAATAATAGTAATAATAACAATAGTAATAATAATAATAATAATAATAATAATAATAATAATAATAATAATAATAATAATAATAATAATAATAATAATAATAATAATAATAATAATAATAATAATAATAATAATAATAATAATAATAATAATAATAATAATAATAATAATAATAATAATAATAATAATAATAATAATAATAATAATAATAATAATAATAATAATAATAATAATAATAATAATAATAATAATAATAATAATAATAATAATAATAATAATAATAATAATAATAATAATAATAATAATAATAATAATAATAATAATAATAATAATAATAATAATAATAATAATAATAATAATAATAATAATAATAATAATAATAATAATAATAATAATAATAATAATAATGTATTGAGCGTGAAAGACTGCTAAATTTTCTCAGTGGCTCCTTCATCAGAGGTTCTTTAACATTCCGTACACCTATGATAAAGTTGAACCAGCTTTACTTACCTTCCGAAGAAAGCTATTCTAAGAACATTTAGGCCCGAAAAATAAACCGCCCTCCACCGTATTTGAGCTCGTGGGCTAGGAAACCAGCGATTAGTATGACAAAGAGATCTAAAGATATAATTAATTTCTTTTGAAATGTGATGGTATAAATAAAAAGAGTCAAACCCAATGATAAACAACTTTTAAACATTTCTTGCCTAGATATTCCATGACGAAGGAGACATTAAATCAGTTAATTTTGATTAAATTTTCGGAGAGATTGTTCGACCTGAAGTGAAAAGTTACAACTTGCATTGAGTTCATGTATTGTAAACCTGACTTGGTAAAGTGACGTCTGTGGAATTGTTTGGGCGTGGTTCCAACATGGGGGCAACACCGCAGGGCCACTTTAGTAGTTTGGGAACGTCAACCGCATGTGGGCTACCGGAAACTGAGGGAGCCGAGAAGCGGAAACCTTTCATGTCGTGGGGATCCAGGTTAGATATAACTTCGATTGTGCTCATCTGAGAGCCGTACGTAATTATATCAGACATACCTCGACGTGCAGCAATCAGTGTCACATTAGATTGGTGATGCCAGAGCAGCTCCGTTTTTGTCATCTGCATACAGGCGTCAGGTGCAATGTTAACCACCTCCTGGTCGTATGTGAGGAACACTAGCTACATTAGACATACGTATCAGGCAATATATGCAATAATATATAGAACATTTAGAAATAAAATCACAAAAAGCAAGGGACCAAGAGTTTATTCAATAATGACTTTACCAACAGTAGTCTATGGAAGTCACACATAGAGTCTTAAACTAAACGAGAAAGGCAACGTTCAGGCACACAAATAGGATTCTTATGCGCGGTAAGGGAATATACAAGACAACATAGTCATAAGAGAAGGTCTTAGAGTCAACTCATGACAACAAGATTATAGAAAAATTACGTACACCATTTATTACGAATATCTAACAAGAATTAATAAAGGATTTTAAATTATTAGCTGCGGAACACATGCAGCCCAAACCACAGGAAGAAGAAGAGAGTTGCAACCAAAATTATTGCAAATTGGGGTTTGAAGACGACATTATAGAAGCCAACCGTGTAGGATGGATGAGGTTGTGATGATGACTAGATTCTCTCACCTTTGGTGACGATCTTGTAGATATGCTATAGTTTCCTCAGCATCTCTGGAGCAAGAAACCTTACCTCTGGGTGCGGTCGTGGAGCATAGGAAGTTGATTCTCCTATACCCGATTTCAACAATAGATGTTAAAATCGACGTTAACAAATGTAACGTAGCAATTGTCACAGCGCTAAAACTAATGTTAAATTTCTGGCATTTCACCAACCTGTTTTCTGAAAATGTTAACAAACGTGTGTTAACGCCAAGAAACTTGTGAATATCACAGCTATAGAAGGCTATGGATGAATCGTATTATTTTCTGAACGTACTGTGATGCGTATTTGTTTTCATTTTCGTCTGCACAAATGGCGGATAAACAAAATTATAAATAAAGCCGTGAGAAAATTTCTCATCGATGGAGAAAGAATTGTTAATTGAATTAGAGACGAAGTGTAAGGATATCGCTGAAAATAAGAGGACTAGTGCAGTGAATGTAAAAGAGAAAGATGTCACGGGGAAAATATTGGAAACGAATTTAATTAAAATGCATGTGTCACTACTGCAAGCACCAAACAACTTGTCAGTATTACGTAAATTTAAAACGAGGAGCGAAGAAGGGCAAGTGACTTGGACGTTTCAAGACGGGAGGTGGACAATGTATTATCCACATAATTCAGTGAATTATAAAATCGCAAGGTTATTGATACTTGAAGCAAAGGTGAGATCGCCATATTCCTTTCAATGCATGTTCTAACCTCTCTTGTACTTCCGCAGTAACCTTCATAGCAACATGCTTCGACAGTCTATACCCCAGTAAAACAATTTTCTTCGGATAGTTCCTCAAAATCATTTCTCCTCATAGGACGTACTCTGTTATGAATGCCATTTATACGGTCTTAAATATAGCAAATCGACATCAACAGCTGAGTTCATGCTCGCCATCTTGACTATTTACAATTCTTAAGGACCTAACATCAGAAATTCGGCTTGTTAGTTTAACAAGAGTGTTACGCTAACACTTGTTGGTGAAATGCAATTTTTGTTTTAACTATTGCTAAACTCGTGTCAATTCTTAACATTTGTTGGTGAAATCGGGCACTATTGTTGGGGAATAATTAACAATTCTTCTCTTTTAAATACTGTGGATTTTATTCCAGCGAAACAATTTTAAATTCAGATAAAATTTTAAATGATGTAAATGCTGACCTTTAACAAACAATGGTTGTTACATCGATGAACTGTATATCTCTTGCACACGCTACTAGTGCAATACAAATGCATTCACACAAAACAGTTTCTGCACACTCCCGGAACGACATAACTAAACGTCTTACTCCTAAGACAGTCGCTTGCAGAAGAAGCTAAGTTCAGATAATCTTGAGTTCCATTCCCTCTACGTTACTATAATAACCAAATTACTTACCTTTAACTAGTCCACGTCCCCACATTACGTAATCACATTATTGCAATTACCAATAACGACAATATAATAACATTTAACTCACATTGCCTCAGTTTATGACCAAAATAATTTTACACTTTCATTTTCGTACAAATTAATCATTGCATAACAATTCAAAATATATTCCTAATAATTTAAAAAATATGAAGTAGCCACCACAGTATCTGAGAATAAATAAAAAGGGTTAAGTTAATTAATAAATTTAATATACATATTTGCAGACAGTTGCCGACTATTTCGAGATGTAGAATTAATTTATCTAAGTAATGTCCATAAACCAGTCAGAACATATCGGACGATGAATGAAATGATGTTCAAATGAGTACAGGGTACGTAGAGCTTAAAATTACCAGACATTCATGTTTCAGGATAAGGAAAACCCCCAACATTAAGTCAAATCGGACGGTGAATGAAGTGATGTTCAAATGAATACAGGGTACATAGAGCTTAGAGTTACCAGACATTCATCTTTCAGGATAAGAGAAAACCCCCAGCGTTAAGTCATATGGGATGATGCATGAAATGATGTTCAAATGAATACAGGGTACATAGAGCTTAGAGTTACCAGACATTCAACTTTCAGGATAAGAGAAAACCTCCAACATTAAGTCATATCGGACGATGAATGAAGTTATGTTCAAATGAGTACAGGGTACATAGAGCTTAGGGTTACCAGACATTTATCTTTCAGGATAAGAGAAAACCTCCAACATTAAGTCATATCGGACGATGAATGAAGTTATGTTCAAATGAATACAGGGTACATAGAGCTTAGGGTTACCAGACATTTATCTTTCAGGATAAGAGGAAACCTCCAACGTTAAGTCATATCGGACGATGAATGAAATGATGTTCAAATGAGTACTGGGTACATAGAGCAGACATTCATCTTTCAGGATAAGGGAAAACCTCCAGCGTTAAGTCATATCGGACGCTGAATGAAATGATGTTCAAATGAATACAAGGTACATAGAGCTTAGAGTTACCAGACATTCATCTTTCAGGATAAGGGACAACCCCAGAGAAAGCTTATCTAGATAACTCACCCTGACTGAGATTTGAACTCGGAACTTCTTGAACGTGAGGCAAATACGCAACCACCACGCCTCGGAGGCGGGTAGAATTAAATTATTTTTTAATCTTAAGCCGAGAAACTGAGACGCAGACCTCTTCTTCCAGGTAATATGTATATAATTTGAAACCACCTTGGTTAACTGCTCCTATTAGGAAGGGTATTCAGTTTGGTATACATTACTTGCCATGATAATCATAAGTTGTATCGGTATGTAAGTGTTTAAAATATGAAATAGAAACAGAACAATTTTTTTAAGAACGTAGCAACGCTTATATAATAAAGAAACAGTAGGTAATGTAAAATATCGCGGAATTAAATCGCAAGGAACGAAAAGATTTTAAGTATCAATAAAGACAGGGTGTATATAAATGAATATCGGGGTTTGAACTCTTTATAATATTTATTACATTCAACTTGCACTTATAAATGATGTGTCAAACGAAAAAGCAACCCAAACAGTTTTACCAAGAACCTTATAAATGTTCAATGTGACTACCCTTTGTCAGACGGCACACATCAAGTCTATAGCCGAGTGCTTCCCAAACGTTGACAAGCGTGTGTTCAGTAATTGTAGCAACGGCTGCTTCAATCCGGTTTCTTAATTCAGGGAGGTCAGCTGGTAGCGGAGGCACGTACACACGATCTTTGATGAAGCCCCAAAGGTAAAAATCGCATGGCGTTAGCACAGGAGAACGTGGAGGTCATACATAGCAAGTCCTGTCATTGGGGCCCTTGCAGCGTTTCCAGCGCTCGGGTACAGTGACGTTCAACCAATCGCGTACTTCGTTATGCCAGTGAGGTGGCGCAACATCTTGCTAGAAAATGAAGTTGTCTGGCTCATTTTCTTCCAACTGAGGGAAGAGCCATTGCTCTAGTGTATCAAGGTAAGAAGTGCCAGTTGCAGTAGGTTCACCAAAGAAGAAAGTCCCATAAACTTTTCGCTGGGATACGGCACAATAGACATTCACTTTAGGAGAAGCTCGTTGCATTTGTTCCATCTCGTGAGGATTTTCTGAGCCCCAGATGCGCACATTATGAGTGTTAACATGTCCAGTAAGGTGAAAGGTCGATTTATCACTGAAGACAACACGATCCATAAAATCGTCAACGTTATGAAACAACATGTCGTTTGCGAAGTTGGCACGTAATCCGTGGTCTATCGGTTTTAGAGCCTGTAATAACTGTAAACGGTAAGGACGTAGCCGTAAGTGTTTTCTTACAACTTTCCAAACAGTGGATACAGGAACTTGCAATTCATGACTAGCTTTTCGACTGATTTCTTTGGGCGACGAGTGAAAGACTCTCTCATTCGCTCAACAGTCTCTTCACTTACTCTTGGTCGTCCCGTGCTCTTCCCTTTGCAAAGGCAGCCGGTATCTTCAAACTGATGAAAATATCTACGAATGTTATTATCACTAGGAGGATCACAACCGAACTTAATGCGGAACGCACGTTACACAGTGAATACAGATTCGGTCTTTGCAAGTTGCAAAACGCAAAACAGTTCCTGTTTACTAGTCGCCATCTTTGCTACTACCGCTGTCTGGCGGTTTGCGGCAGAAACATTGCAGCACATGCGCAGTGGTGCCAACAAACAAAACAGTTTGAGTTGCTTTTTCATTTGACATATCATTTATAACTGTAAGTTTAAAGTAATAAATATTATAAGGAGTTAAAACCCCGATATTCATTTATATATACACTCTGTATTTTATAATATAAAAATATAACATACAAATGTTGTTCGAGAAACACACCGGGTTAACAGAGCAACATTGAAGCAGAAAGGGGAATGCAATAGGCTTTTCGAGACAGATACAAAGGTAACGTGGAAGCAACCAGCCGCTAAACCGAAGCAGAAGCAGTAAGATGGCGAAGAATAAAAACAGTGTTAACGTTTAGTTTTTCAAGCTGGTAGAGTTTAATCAAAAGTAATATGAATGAAAAGTAAAATATTTGTCGGGAATGCATTCAGTGTGTAAATAATATTTTGCTAAGAGAGTTGCGGAGAATAACTTAACGAACCGCGAAATAGATCTCCCAACAGGAGAAAATCCCCATCGAAAATTAACTCGGGTCTCCAGCTAAAGAGATGACAGACTTAATAATAATTACTGCCACTTAATGACGTAAAGAAACTTCACAACTAAATACTATATTATAGTAGAGAGTTAATATCAAATGTTATCACTTACAGCCTGTAGTGGCACCTAGTAAATGTTTCAGAAATTACATTTCACCAATTCAATTGAAACAAAAGACGTACATATCATCTGTTTTTCTTATGTTTTGTTACTAGGGAAACAAAAGAAATGTTATGAAAGTAATAGACATATTTCACTGTAAATTCAGCAAAGAAATGCACAAATAATTTTACTTATGTAAAATCACGTTTATGTTATTCCAAAAGTGACAGACTCATTTAAATATTGTCGTGAATCCTTTTTTTTTACGACTGGCGGCGTACGCGCTAAACGGGTTCACGCGGCTTGTTTACACAAAGGAACTCATACACAGCACAGTGTGGAAATAAAGAGCCTGCAAAAACAGATAAAGATAGCCCGGAGATAAAGGACTTGCCGGCACAGATAAAGTTTCCCGTCTAGAAAATCCGAGTTTCGTCTAGTGACAGAACATTCGATTTCTTGTTTATTCCAGAGGATCTAGTGATATCGGTGATGTATATAAGAGATTGTGACACGCCAGCGGAGAGAGTATACAGTCGTAAACAGATGTAACGAGAGTTGATGTTGTAAACAGGTGTAATTAGAACGCTGTTTGTTGTGGTCATCGACCTTGGTAGACTGTGATTGTGTATGTGACGTAATGTTGTTACTTAAGGATTTAACAGAGTGTATTTCTACGGAAATAAAGAACAATTTTGAAATCCTGTAACTAGGACATTAAATTCTCTCAAACCCACAAACTCGCCATACATTTAATTACAATATCCAAGAATTGTTTAAAGTGTAAGCGATGTAAAAGTTGGAACTGAAACTTGAGTAACTATTCAAGTAGAATAACACAAATAACTTTGATACTAAATCCGGTACCATTACGAGGCAAAATAAATAATATATTCAATATACCCATACATACATTAATTCTCAACTAACTAGATCACCCAAAAACTATAGTTATTGCACATTTAGATAGTTAATATTTTTAAAGAAATTTAGAACTTGTAGAAACCAAGTTATGTTGTTCAATTCATGTATTGCTGATTTCTCTGTGTCAACTGTGTACGAGGGTCGACTAATAAATCCCGGGCGTCACAATAAATAAAAAAGTTTTAATTCTTTTTAATTTCTCAACATAATCTTCAGAAAGAGTAATACATTTGTCATATCGGTGTTCTAATTTAATTATACCATCTCTATACTGTGATTTATCATGGCCTTAAAATACCTGTTTACCGCATCAATGACCTCGTTGCTGTGAAATCTTCGTCCTCCAAGAAATGTTTTGAGGTTCGGGAACAGGTGGTAGTTACTGGGTTATAGATCTGGCGATTAGGGTGGATGTTCAAGCAATTCGAACTTTAATTTGCACATTTTTTTCTTTGCAATGACTGAACGATGAACCGGAGCATTGTCGAGAAGAAACAAGATTGTTTTCTTTGCCAAATGAGGTGTTTCACTTTTCACCTTATCACTCAAACGTTGCAGTAAGCTTGCGCAGTAGTCATCAGTGATACTTTTACCCTTTACAAGTAATCAATAAAAATAATTCCCTCTGCATCCCATAAAACACTCGCCATAACCTTGTTAGCTGTCAAAAGTGACTTTGCCTTTTTTGGAGTTGGTCCATCTGGCGCAATCCACTGTTTTGACTGTGATTACCTTTTTGGAATGTAGCGATGTATCCAAGTGTCATACATGGTAATAAGGCGGCTCAAACATTCACTGGAATTTTTACGTTTGACCTCCAAATTCTTAACAGTAACAGTTTTTGTTTCGAACTTTTGATCAGGTGTCAACAAAACACGGCACATATCTTGCACAGACGTTGTGAAAGCACAAAACATTACTTAAAATATTACTCGCGCGTTCTTTTCGTACGTTTACAGCTCCTGCTATCTCAAGCAACTTTAATCTGCGGTCCTCCAGTACTAAACGATGAATTTTATCAATGATCTCTGGAGCTGTGACTTCCACAGAGCGTCCAGAGCGAGGCTCGTCACTAGTGCTCGTACTCAGCAACCCACCTTTTAATTATTATATATGAAGGGAAAGAGTGTTTTAATGTACTATCCGTTTCCTCCTTGATTTATTTAGGCGTTAAGCTTTTCAAATGGAGGTATTTAATTACTGCTCGTTTACCAAATGTTCCATTTTAATGAAATCCCTACACTTGTCTTGTTTAAAATGCTGTCATTCAAAAACTAAAGAAGCTGTATCTATGGACACAAGCTCTAGAGTTAAACTATGTGATGCTATCCATCTAACTGGCCTAGTGGCGCCATCTCTATGTGAGGCCCGGGACCTATCAGCCGACCCTCGTACTTGTACCAAATCTTAGAAGCACTTCTAGAATTCGCTTTTCGTTCTGGTGTTCAGCGATTCTGTTTTGTCTCATCAATGTTGACAAAACCACGTCCTTTCGTGGTTCTCTTCGGTCTCGGTAATAGAAAGCAGTCAACGTGGGCCATGTCCGTTCAATGGTGAGACTGAGACAAAAAGAAGTTTTGTTTTTGACAAAGCATCACGAATAAATATTGAGGTGTAAGTGGGAGCATTATCGTGATGCAATTTACTCAAGTGGATTTATCATAATTCTAGTCCAATCTTTCTGATAGTGATTCGGTCACTTTCCAGAACCAATAATTGATGTGCGAGGGCGTCCAGAGAGGTCGTCGTCTTCTCGTTCCTATTTTGAAACTTTTGTAACACTCGTAAACTCTTGTCTTACTTATACTAGATTCGCCAAAAGCTACAGTCAATATCTCAAATGCGGTGCTGGACTTTATTACGTTTTACAAGCAAAATTTATTATAAATTAAGTAAAAATTAAGCGAGTACCCGAAAACAAGTACAATCGTTTGAGCTATCAACAAATAAACTAAAAACTAAATCAGTAATAGTGCACCAACAAGGTAAAAACATTTGAACTTTTAATTTACAATTTACAAAGAGAGTGAAATTAAAAATGTCAGATCTCGTAAAGAACTGCGGGAGGAATTCCAACATATAAGCGGCACTGAAGTAATTCTGGTAACTTGACAACGTCGTTACTAAACAAAATAATCTTTTACCCAAATTATGGCAGTGACAATATTGAAATTAAATAATTATTTTTCCAGCAGCTGTCAAAGGTGCGGTCACGTAATAAAAGTAAATTGAGCAGTGCACGTCACTGGCTAACGCAAAGCTTAATGTTTCCCTCTCGGCCATATCGTTTATTATGAATGTAGCCTAACCTGGTACTCCAAACACCAAGCACTCCTCTGTAACCTTATTCAAACAAAGGCCATATTTTACCAACAACTCAGTGGCGGCTCGTGGTACTGCATCATTGAATATCTATTTAAATAAGAAATTACGTCATGGTATACCATGTTATACCCGAACAAGTCCATTGTTAACATACATGATTATATTTTGTATATATTCATATTTTAGAGATGATTGCAGCTAATATTCTAATATAGAGCATAAAAAGTATTTTATAAATAATTCCTTATTTTGAGGTTTGAATTATGGTGATATTGCACAAGTGATAATCTAAACTTCACTTCTTCTTCTTCTTCTTCTTCTTCTTCTTCTTCTTCTTCTTCTTCTTCTTCTTCTTCTTCTTCTTCTTCTTCTTCTTCTTCTTCTTCTTCTTCTTCTTCTTCTTCTTCTTCTTCTTCTTCTTCTTCTTCTTCTTCTTCTTCTTCTTCTTCTTCTTCTTCTTCTTCTTCTTCTTCTTCTTCTTCTTCTTCTTCTTCTTCTTCTTCTTCTTCTTCTTCTTCTTCTTCTTCTTCTTCTTCTTCTTCTTCTTCTTCTTCTTCTTCTTCTTCTTCTTCTTCTTCTTCTTCTTGTACTATAAACTCCTTTCTGTGGCACAGTAGCTTTGATCGTGGGTGCTCTGGTTACCTTCCACGGAAAAATCCGAACTCGATGCCATTATCAGCGTGGGAGTTTTAAGTCAGGGTATGCTTCCAGTATTCAATTTACTAGATAGAAACATAGCAGCACGAAAGATCTTAATGTCGGGATACCATGTTCACTACTAATAACGTACTTTACACGTCCACCATTCTAATTCTCTTCAGATACCATTTTTATCCAATCTGTTAGCTCCTTAACTCGCACATAATACCAAGAGAGTTTCAAATTCAACAAATTTTAAGCAGCTATTCTTCTGTTTTCAAGTACTGAAAATTATAAGCATTGTTTTAAATAATAGTTATGTTTGAAAAATGCAATTGATTAACTTTCTAAAAAAATTAGGAGCATGAGTTAATCGACAGTTAAATTTAACTCTCTTTTTCAGTAAATATTTTTGAAACTTGCAGCAACAAACCTAATTAACGTCATAAATAATACACGCTACAAATTCATTATGTATATAAAGTCAAAAGGGCCAAACTTTAAAACTATGCAAATAATAAAACCGAAAATATATACTTTCCAAATCGTAAGAGATGCAGACCTAAAATAACATTGAGAGTGAAAATCTGTAGTAAATTAAATATTATATATTTATACATTACGCTTACAATGGCTTCTCCGAAATACAGATTACATGTAGTGTTAACGTAAAACCTTACACGATGGATTGACCCTGTCATTGCATCACATAAACTACAAGTAAATATAAATAAATATTCGTAAGCTCAAGATTGATTTAAAGTCAAACACAAGAAATCAACCAGAGAGATTCACAACAGATTTGTCTCTGTAGTGTAGATAGTACCGTGTCTGCCGTAAGCTCAAGAGATCCCGAGTTCGATTCTCGGTCAGGGTGAGCTATCAGGATAACGCATTTTCTGGGATTTTCACTTATGCTAAAAAATGAATGTCTGGTAACTCTAAGCTCTATGTACCCTGTACTCATTTGAGCACATTTCATTCAATGTCCGACATGACTTAACGTTGGAGGTTTTCAATTATCTTGAAAGATGAATGTCTGGTAATTCTAAGCTCTATGTACCCTGTACGTATTTGAACATCATTTCATCTATCGTCTGATATGACTTAACGTTGCAGGTTTTCTCTTAACCTGAAAGATGAATGTCTAGTAACTCTAAGCTCTATGTATTCTGTACTCATTTGAACATCATTTCATTCATCGGCTGATGTGACTTACCTTTGGAGGTTTTCTCTTATCTTGAAAGATGAATGTCTGTTAACTCTAAGCTCTATATTCCCTGTACTCATTTGAATATCACTTAATTCATCGTCCGATATGACTTAACTTTGGAGGTTTTCTCTTATCTTGAAAGATGAATGTCTGTACTCTTTTGAACATAATTTTATTCATCGTCGGATGTTGCTTAATGTTGGAGCATATAAACTGAAGGAAGGAAGGAAGGAAGGAAGGAAGGAAGGAAGGAAGGAAGGAAGGAAGGAGTGAAGGAAGGGAGGGAGGAAATAAATACATGCATTTCAGGTCCCTAGGTCAGTAGGAGTCCCTTTAAATCGATTGCAAAGGCTTATACGAAACACATATGAAAGCGGGTTAATAAGAGCATTTTTCAAATTGACCGAAGTCATTAATTTCCTTTTCTTCCAAATATGGATATGGACATGTTTCGGAAGCCTCCCTCCCTTAATTTACTCTTTACAAGACAACGTTTTGAAATTTCTGGATGTCTTAAAAATGGCTCTAATGATTTGAGTAACATACTGCTGTCGTATCCGGCGGCCAGTAGCTGACGTCACTAAGCCAGATACAGCTCTTATTACTCCGCAAATACCGTTCAGGTATACTCCAGAATGTAATTCGAGAACATTCGACTTCTGCAACAATCGACCGCGCCCGGCAAAACTGTAAGAGTCTATGCAAATCCTAATGTAGGGTAGTGGGTTTTATAGTTAATTTGTGCTTTTCGATCTTCTAGTGTCAGTCGTTGTGCACGTCAGAGAAATTAGTGGCAGCACAAGTATATACTGCTAAAAAGACAATAAGAAACATTAAAGATACGTGTTGAAGCGGTATATTTGTTACATACAGAAAGTAACTCTACGTTAGTGTTGCGCTAACAATTTTGTTGAGCCCGTCTCCGTAGCGTAGATGTCTGCCTTACATTCAAGATGTGCCGAGTTCGTATCGCGGTCAGGGTGAGTTATCTGGATCAATTTTTACCCGGAGTTTTCCCTTATCCTGAAAGACGAATATCGGGTAACTCTACAATCCATGGAAACTGGACATATTTGAGCATTATTTCACCCATTTCATTCCTCGTCCGATGACATAACGTTGGAGGACGTGACGCATTTATATATAGTTTCCAGAGAACTCTATTAACTTCTATTCATTCGAAATGAATTTTTATAATTTGTATTATAATTGGTTCAAATTGCTAAATACTTCAGTCGTTTTCAAGGGCTGTCGCTATTTACTTATTTCTCGATGTCATGGAAGGAGTATGGCATTTTCAGACCACTATATTGTCACAAAAGACTGTTTTAGTTAATACAAATAGGTTGTGACTTCAGTGGTATGTGACGTCACTCCCCCCACTCCTCCACCCACGTTGCTTGAGTGAGATTGTGCGAAGCCCTCTCTTTGTGTGCAGGTCTCCGACCTGGCAGGGCGTGATGCCCTGGCTGTGTAAGGTAACGGCCGCTGTGGCCACCTATGTAATTAATTAGTTTAGTAAATATCCTTATTAATTGAATTTTAATGTTAATTAGTGTCACTCATACCTTTTGTAGTTCTTTTGTAGCCTGATAGAAAATCCCAACCTCTCGCCAAGCCGGTATTCCCTACCTCTGGGCAATTCCCCCGTGTACGATCTGGCCGTGTGTTCCTTACCATCCTACACAATCCATGGCTAGCTTGTCACAATATAACGAACCGAGACTAGACTTCTGACTGTCAATTCTTTTTTCTATATCCCCTTGCAGGTACATCGAAATGCATAATGAAAATAATCGCACAAATAGAATAATAAACTTGAAGTAAATAGCAAAATGTGATTTCTCAAGAATAGATTTTACAACTTAATACAAAACAATTACGGCGGATAGAGAAGTGCGACTTTAAAACCGTCATTTCACTGATATGTTTGCTACGTCACTCAGTGAGCCGTATTTACGCTACAATTGCTGGAATATCGACGCTTGGCTACAAAAAGCTCTGTGAATGACGTCATACCGCGTTAACTCCAAAATAAGTTTCACCTCGTATGTGGAAGTGTGAATGTTGGCTCACGAAATATACTAAATCAACGTTGGACGTGACGTAAACAGGAATGAAAAGCTAAGGTCCGTTGAAAGTGAACCATTAACATATCAATTAACTCAGCGCGGTGTCATTCTAATTAAACTTGAAAACATAAACCGTAACCAATAACGAGACAGCCGCGCTAACGTGGTAACCACCGATATTTAACCGCAAAAGAGGCGTAAACCAGAATGATCAACTACCGTCATTATTTACTTCTCTGAAATATTATACATAATCCATTTTGTGTATACGAAGTACAGTGTTCTATCCAAAAGTGGATGTCGAGATTTGATCAACGTTTTCAGACTTATGCCCGATTTCCCCAACAGATGTTAAACTCGACGTTAACAAATGTAACGTAACAATTGTATCATCCAGGGGTGGCCTGTGGGGCGTTGTATTGACGGTGCCATAAATAAATGAATAAATAAATAAACGAAAGAACGAAGGAATAAATGAATAAATGAATGAATAAATAGGGGTTGTTAAAATATAATATGTGTGCCAATTTCGAAAGATTTAGATAATCTTATCAACAATCCATCCTATTTTATAATATACTGTACCAAACAGAACGTACAGGGAAATGGAAATAGATATTTATTACATCCGTACTCTTGTTACGCACAGTGTAACGAGTACAGTAAAAGTTTGATAATACAGTTCGTGGAGAATGTGATGTGAAGCATTCGTGTAAGATTTCGCGACAGAGAGACAGTTATCTTTAGTCCCGTGCTTTACTGCATTCTAGCGGATAAAGCGTAAGTTATGCGCCAGAGAAATCTCGGCACCACCTTCTCCCATAAGAAGCCGTGTATAAGCAGACATCCTAGCCCTTAACACAGGCGCTTATGAGCGTAGATGGTGCCGTTCTGTAATCGGCACCAAGCCACGGAAGACAATCAGAACAGAGCGCTTGCGTTTAACGCGCCTATTCACACGAGGAAGCAGATATTCACAAACAATCCTTTTTGCGCAATTCCGATACACTTCTCTTTCTTTCGTTTGCATACAGATGGTGCCATGGCACAGCGGCACTACCTCAGAAGCCGCCCCTGGACTAACAGCGCTAACAAAGCTGTTAAATTTCTTGCATTTCACCAATCTATTTTCTGAAAATGTTAACTAACACGTGTTAAAGCCAAGAAACTTGTAAATATTACAGCTATAGAAGGCTATGGACGAGTCGTATTATTTTCTGAACGTACTGCGATGCGCTTTTGTTTACATTTTCGTCTGCACCACAGATTAATACGTCTGCACACAGCTAAAAATGGCGGATAAACATAATCGTAAACAAAAGCCGTGAAAGAAGTTTCTCATCGATGGAGAAAGAATTGTTAATTGAATTGGTGACGAAGTACAAGGATATCGTGGAAAATAGGAGGAAAGGTGCGATGAATGTAAAAGAGAAAGATGTCACGTGGGAAAAAATTGGAAACGAATTTAATACAAATGTATGGGTCATTACTAGAAACACGAAACATCTTCATCAGTATTACGTAAATTTAAAACGGGGTGCGAAGAAGTACAAGTGACGAGTGACTTGAACGTTTCAAGACGGGAGGTGGATTATAAAATCGTAAGGTTATTGATACTTGAAGCAAAGGCGAGATCGCCATATTCCTTTCGATGCATGCTCTAACCTCTCTTGTACTTCCGCAGTAACCTTCATAGCAACGTTTCGACTGTCTATACCTCTGTAGAAAATTTTCTTCTGATAGCTCCTCTTTCCTCTGGAAAGAGCTTAACCATGTAGTGACGGGATGTGGATGTTGCAGGATGTCGGATGAATATTATGTAGGTGGAAAGAAAGGAGGTAACATGTAGCTCCTCGACGAGTGAAGAATCGGGAGCTACGGCCGTCGTACACCGCTGGTGCATAAGTTAATCAACTAGGAAGAGGATAAGCAAAATTTAAGTATCCAGACAAGGATTTTGGGTGATTGAAATTTTGTTTAGGCAGGAATGGGGGTCTTATGGTTACTGGTAGTGTCCGCAAACCATGCGGGGTAGCCGGCATCGCTTTAAGCGAAGCTCCCGTAGTACATAGTCCCCAAGAGATCTGTCTAGGGCGCCCTGGTGTTGAGGTAAACTCTCGTAAAATTTGGAGGCCCGGCGCTTAATTTCATCCTCCACATTACGGAGGGATGAAGCCTCGTGATGTAATCTCACGGGGAACCTTCTGCAAACAGAATAAATAATCCGAAGACATTTGATCTGCGCACGCAGTTGCAGTATCAGATTTGTGCCTGCGGCCATGTCCCAGACTTCACACGCGTAGAGCATGATAGGGAGGACCAGAGCCAAAAAGAGGCGCAACTTCAGGGATACAGACATCGCAGACCGTCACACAGGGTATAGTGATGTCGAGGCACCGCACGACCGATGCGATAGTTCCCGGATGTGCTCCCGAAAAGTTAAGCCCTTATCCAGCTTGACTCCGAAGTATTTGATTGAATTCTCCCACCGAATCCTTTGCCCAAAATAGGTGAGTGTGGGGAAGTTGGCGGGAATCTGCAATTTCCACGGTCTTAAATATAGCAAATCGACATGAACAGCTGCGTTCACGCCCGCCATCTTGACTATTTACAATTGTTGAGGACTTAACATCAGAAATTTTAATTGTTAGTTTAATAAGTGTTAAGCTAACACTTGTTGGTGAAATGCAATTTTTGTTATAACTATTGTTAAACCCGTGTTAAGTCTTAACATCTGTTGGAGTAATCGGGAATTAGTGAAAAAGCATGACAAACACAAAATGCAGCTTAGCTATTTATTTGCCACTAAAATCGTTAGCGGACTGCTAAAGAACAATATATAAATGTAATTATATTTTATTTTATATTCTCGATTGAAAATCACTTTGTAAAAGTATTTTAATATTTTTTTATGGACGCTTTGTAAAGAAATTAGGCTGTTGTGTATTGATTATACTTGAGCATTCCGAATATGTAATAAATTTAAAAAGTATTAAATTTCATTCTCCCAGTTCGTACATGAGAGCTCCCATTCCAAGATCGTAGACTCGGATTGATGTAATATGTTACTGTTGATTTGCCAGAATACTTATTGTGAAGCTTCTTTGTTTACAATTGTTAATTTACTCAACGATCACTAAATACAAAGTAAAACAGCACCACTCCTTTTACACGTTCCCTTCTGCAAAGCCCGCCTCGGTAGCGTAGATGGTAGCATGTTTGCCTCATGTTCAAGAGGTCCCGGGTTCGTATCTCGGTAAGGGTGGTTTACCTGGTTTTTCCGGGGTTTTCCCTTATCCTTCAAGGCGAATGTAGGGTAACTCTAAGCTTCATGGACCCCGGACTCATTTGAGCATCATTTTACCCAATTCATTCACCGTTCGATATGACTTAACGTTGGAGGACGTAAATTTAAAAAAAAAAAAAAAAAAAAACCTTCTGCAAATTCTCATCTTCGTTATTCACGCGTCACAATAGCAACCATTCATCTCTTTCTACACACTTCTCTCGTAGTCACCTATATACATATTGTCCCGAACCCATTATTTACGATAGCACGGCTTGTGTACACGAAGAGCCTGCCGATAAATATTACGCGGAGGTAAAAGGCTGGCCGACACGGATAAAGTTACCCATCTAGAACGTTCGTGTTTTATCTGGTGACGTGTTAGAGAACATTGTATAACAGTCTGGCATCATCAATGGTTGTGTATAAAAGGAAGCCATGGGTAGAAGCCTCATTGGACAGTCGTTAACAGTTGTGAACAGAGTCGTAATGAGAGAGTGGTAATTGGAAGTTAAGTTAGCTCTTTGTTTGTGGTCAGCGACCTTGGAAGATTGTATTTGTGGATGTTATGTAATTCTGCTGTACTCTGCAAGTGAACCAAGTGTATTTCTACGGGAATAAAGAACGTTTTGAATTTGTGCAACTTGGACGTTTAATTATAGGAGCCCACAAAGTCATAATATAATGTTAATTTTTTTTTTTAATTTACGTCCTTAAACTTTTTTAAAGTCATATTTCATATCATATATGAAATGGGTGAAATGATGTTTAAATGGGCCCAGGGTCCATGGAGCTTAGAGTTAACGGACATTCGTCTTTCAGGATAAGGGAAAACCCCAGGTAACTCTCCCTGACCGAGATTCGAACTCGGGACCTCTTGAACGTGATGCAGATATGCTACTATCTACGCTACCGAGGCTTACTAAACTGTATTTCTTCATGTTCTTAGAAAGAAGAATGCGCAAAATTCAGAGGAATAATAGTTTAAGGGACAAAACGTACTGCTCGTTGAAGCACACCTCAAAAACATATGACTCCTTTACTGAGAGCAAATTCCGGTTACCAGGCGATTTTACAAACCTTTTATTAGAGTATACATGGCAAAGAAATTCAGTAAACACCTCGGAAAAATGGACCTATCATATGAGTACAGTAACGCCAGCTAAAAATAAAATGGTGGGTTCTTGTACTTAGAGTAGGGTTTGGCTGCCAAAAATTAGGAAAATATTAGACACGCCTCATTCAACAAGGATGAGTACAGTCAAAACCGACATATTATTAAACAACGGTTTATTTACACTTTTGCTTAAACTACGTCTCGTGCAACTCAATTAACATGCATAAGAGCTTTTGTCATTTATGTAATAATATTAAAACACCCAGCAAATGATTAAAAGTGCCTTAAATCAAGCACGATAACTCGCGAGGTGGCAAAGGTAATAGGTCCAAGCATACACATCGTCTACTGAACCCAGAATGTGCTTTCAGGCAAATCTCGAAATAGCTCAATGGGATAATGGCGCCTCCTGTGCGCCAGGTTCGATTCTCATCATTGTAATTATTTTTTATATTCAACAAAACTTGGAAATCGAATTCACAATAATTTAATTATAATGTTTCTGAGGGCGTGCATTATCCAAGAAGGTCTTCAGTTCGAACACTAGCTTCGTTAGAGGAGTGATGTTCCAAGTCATTCCAGCGCCACAAAACATACCAACTTGAAACAACATTTTTAATAGTATAATAATTCTATATCTACAAAACAATGTCTTACTTCCATGTTAAACTCTGATATTGTAATTTCCTTGTTTTCTGTGTTCAAATGTGTATAAATGATCATTATTTCAATTGCACATAGCTATAGGTGTGTTTAAACAACTATGTACTTGTAGTGCACCAATAAAGAAACTTAAAACATGTCACAACACATAAATAAACAATTAAAAATAAGAATAATAACAGTTTTCATAATAATAATTTCAATTGTTAGTATTACACGGTAAAAAAGAATTAGTATACATACACAGGGGATTCGAACCACCGCCACAACAGACAAAATGAGATTGTAGTTCTGCGCTCGTCCCAACTGAGCTACCTAGTAACGTGAGAGATAAACATTTCGTATTCGCTAACATATAGTATTCGCTGGTTCCAGTAAATATTGTGTGTGTAATTTACGTCCTCCAACGTTAATTCATATCGGACGGTGAATGAATTGGGTGAAATGATGCTCAAATGAGTCCAGAGTTACCCCACAAACGTCTTGAAGGATAAGGGAAAACCCCGGAAAAAACCTTATCCAGGTAACTCACCCTGACCGAGATTCGAACTTGGGACCTCTTGAACGTGAGATTTACAGAAGTGCAAACGTCAGCTGTCTAATTACGAATTTACTACAGGCGATGTGATGACATCTATATTAGTATCTACTAATTTCATTGAGTGTTTAACATCCATGTTATATACGCGGGTAGAACCTAGTAATGGGGTCGATGTTTTCAAGTTGGAGTATAAAATGCTGACTGCATAGAACTCTAGGATAAGGGGCAGCTGACTCACCTGGTATACTCCTGCCGGGTGAGATAATTCATTACAAGGTCGAATGTTCTGTAATAATTTACATTCTGGAGCGGTATTTACACTGTAATACTGTGACTCTGCTCTGACTTCATGACGTTAGCTAGTGGCCGTAAGGAAGAACGTGCCCCTTCTGTCCCTTCTGCCCCTCCAGCCAATAAACAATAAGACGGAGCGGTTGCGCCACCCACACTACGCCGCGCCGTGGCTCAGTGGTTAGACCGCTTGGCTCTCACCAAGGCGGTTCGGGTTCGATCCCAGGCGACCGCAAAGTGAGATTTGTGGTGGACAACACGCTGCTGGGGCGGGTTTTTTCTCTGGGATCTCCGGTTTCTTCCGACATCTCATTCCACCGGTGCTCCATCTTCATCTCATGAATCATCAGTGTCATCGCCTGCGGTGCCGTATGTAGTAAAAGTGGGCGTTAAACACTACACATTTCAATTTCATTTCACCCACACTAGACTCTCCCACAGCAAACATCAATGGGGGCAACATGACGATAGTTAGAAAAAGGTGTGTGAACTTTATAACTCAAAGAATAAGACAGTTACGTGCCAAACTTTGTATTCAAGTTCAGTGTCTTCCGAAGTTACAACACGAAAATCTCCCCTCCCCCAGCCCCACAAAAGATCTATCACAAGCTGATTGTTATATGGAAATTTGTATAAAATATTTTTACAAATACATTTTTAATAGTTTTCATTGATTTACTGCAATTAATGTATTTTCATACCAAATTGATTTATTTCGTAAATTTTGAGGAAATGCTAGCCCTCTGAAGTTATTTTAATTCTAAATCACTTTCACATAACTGGTAAACTGTAAGAGACAAGCAAATTATAGGTAAATAGTTAAAGCACACTTATATCAAATAACTTTTGTGTAGTTAACTATTCCCGAGATATCTCTTTCTGAATTTTCCAACACTTCTCTCAAATGGATAGTCGTTATTGCAAAGTAAAATAAAACATTTTTTTTAAGTTTCTATCTGGAGTAGTGATAGAAAACTGAATAGAGGAAGTCGTTGAGTGCAAAATTTGACTTTTATTACAGCAGCCTTTCAATGTAGGGCATTTTGTGGCACGTGGTTAAAATATAGACCGTCTGGACATCCTGGCCGTCTGGACATCCTGAACGTCTGGTCTGAATGTGTTGTACGCAGGCGTTACTTGAACGGTATTACTAGAGGTTGGGGGAATTACCATAGCAGAGATGATGGCGTCCCTGTCCTGTAGACAAAGAATCTGCAAGAATGTGACGTCACGTTGTCATGGTAACAGTTTGTTTGTGAACGGATACACAGGCTCTTCATGTTCTACTATCCAAACATACCGCAAGGCAAGAGGAGACCTTTTCAAAGTTTTTAATTTAAGACAGACGACCTTTTGCCAGCCATTCTGACAAAGGGATTACTTTTCTATATTTTGCTGTTGGGTTTAATATATGCTCAGGGTTCCTTTTTGTTTAAGTTTTATCCATTTTATAGATTCGTCACCTATCGATAGTTCAGTTTAATTGCGTAATTTGCAGCCATGTAGCGATGTTTTTCGTATTACGCGATCGCCATTTTTCTGTGTAGTTAAGTGTTTTGCGAGTGGTGGATATGGAATGGAGCCCCATCCTGCATGAAAGAGATTTCTTAGGCTGTGATGTAACATATTTAGTATCACTCCCCGTTGACTCTATCACTTTGTTTTATTCCATTATTGTCACCCAATTGTGAATTGTGTCAGGCAACACCATAAAATAAATTATTAAGACCTTGTTTTACTAAAGCCTGCCTATTGATCCAGAATCATGAAATAAGACATATGTCGCACTGATTTATTTTCTTTTTTAAATTAACCTGCTCCAACGTTAACTCTTAATGGATGATGGAAGAAATGAGTGAAATGATGCTCAAATTTGCCCAGGTTCCATAGAGCTTATAGTTACTCGATAGGCATGGTTGCAGGATAGGAGAAACACCTACGAAACTCTTATTCAAATAACTCGCCCTCGCCCAGATTCGAACCTCTTGAACGTAACGTGAGAGTAAGGTTTCTCCTGATCCTGAAAGATGAATTGTGGGTAACTCTAAGCTCTATCGACCCTGGGCTCATTTGAGCATCATTTCATCCATTCCACTCATCGTCCGATATGACAACGTTGGAGGACGTAAATTACAATATATACTATATTTATAAAATATATAAATATAAATATATATACCTATATAAGTTTACAGGATTATATAGTCCAGGCACATACATACCCAGGCAAGTCAAAACATGCAGGTAGATTCAGTTAACAAACATTTGAATGCAGGAAATATAACTTGCTACCATGAAACCATGAACGGGACAATATTATGGATTACATGTTACAAATATGGTATAAGCAAACTCGGAAATCATGTTTAAGTGTCAATAAATTATTTAATTTGCTGCTTTTTAAAGAAATATGATTATATTTTATACTGCAAGCATATGAAGCCCTTCCCTTAGTTCCTCTCGTCATATTTATGTTTTAAATAGTATTAACCTGATTGATGCAGATGGATGTACATTCCCAGATCATTATTGAAACATAGCTGAGAGCTCCAAAAATCTAACAGTATAATTTACAACTATATAATTAGAACTAAGGCTGCTAAAAGAGAGAAAGAAGTTAGATGTGGAGGATAAACTTGATTTTATTGCAGACATAACTCGAGTTACCGTGAATAAGTATTTTCCGGGTTTTTTCAGGGTTTCCCTTATCCTGAAGGACGAATGTCGCATAGCTCTAAGCTCCATGGACCCTGGACTCATTTGAGCATCATTACACCAATTTCATCATAGGCTAATATGAAACAAACAAGCCGTAGTAGTTCGATTGTTGGTACTCCTGGTTCCCACCTGTGAGAACCACGGACGTTCAGACATGTTCAGTATTGCCTACCGCTGCAATGGAGGTAACATGCAGTTAAAGTTGATGTTAGAGGAAGATCCGGAGTTTCTTTCAAACGTAACCACTGCTGATGATACTTGGCTACATCATTTTGATCCTGAGAGCAAACAGCAAAGCTCAGTGTGGAAATCTCTTTCATCACCAACCCCCCAAAAAGCAAAATTGGTTGCTTCTGCTGGGAAAGTTATGCTCATCTCATTCTTTGATATTCATGGAATGGTTTATCAGCATGTTGTACCTGCACACATATCAGTAACTAGAAAATACTACAGGGATGTCCTAAAAACAGTGGAAATCCATATCAAGTGCAAGAAACGACATCCATGTAGCAGGCTGGAGCATGCACCACGATAATGCGCGGCCGCATATTGCCAATGTTGTTGCTAAATATCTTGCAAAAATTAACGTGAAGTGCATCCCTCACCCTCCCTATGGTCCGGATTTCGCCCCATGCGATTTTGCTCTATTCCTTAAGTTGAATAAACGCCTTCGTTGGATGCATTTTCCATCATTAGAAGCAGTGATGAAGGCTGTGGAAGCGATTTTGAAGCATCTGTCAAAAACAGGTTCCAGCATGTCTTTGAAGACTGGCAAAAACTCTGGGACAACTTGATGTATCGTGTATCGCATTCAGGGGAGACTATTTTGAGAAGGACCATCAAAATTATGAGGATGAGTAAAGGTACGTTGTCAAATAAATTGTGATCACTCTTTATTGAACAGTCCTCGTGTATATATATATATATATATATATATATATATATATATATATATATACACTTGAACTATTATTAATGCTTTCATATTTTTATAGAGGTGTTTTAACACACAGATATGACCCACCATTACGTACCTCATATTTTATCAATATTTTACACGAAATCGAATGATTGCGTGTTTATAATTACTGCATCAAATTATTTTAATGATATGATAGTACAGTCCTAATAGCACTATATTCCATTGTGAAACTCAAAACGATTTTGTCTTGATTACGACACCAATTTGTTTTTGCATGTAGCAGAATGCTACTTTTTGCCGTTATTATTGGTGAGAATTTCTTAACCTTCCATTACTTTAAAAAGTTATCAGTGTTTTGTTTTTACAATTTAATATTATAGAATTTTAATATTTGCTAAAAGCTCACGTGTGTAAAAATCGAATCGTTTGCATTTATTAAAGGAACAAGGCAATGTTGAAATCTTGATTATGCCTTGATTCGATTTATATCGACTGTACTCTAGTTCCAAGGGATACATGTTGATAGAAAATATCTGTTGCCATAGAAACAGGAACGTGTTTGCATATTACGAACGGCACTTGATCTAGGTTAATAGGACACCACAGTAAATTCCTATTCAATTATATTTCGACCGCAATGAGATGGCTGATTGGTCGATTTATTAATTATCTGTATATTAGCATCCCTGCTGATTTTCAGGCACAGAACCGATGAGAAACGCCCATTACGTCGGAATATCTTAACCTCAGCAAATGAAATATTCACTCCATCACGTTGTCAAGGAGTGCTGTATTATAACGGAAGTATATGTATTCAAACAATTGTTGCACATTTGACAAAGGAGCAGACCGACTACTAGATCCAGAGATTATAG
Organism: Mantis religiosa; assembly: GCA_030765055.1. Classification (NCBI taxonomy): domain Eukaryota; kingdom Metazoa; phylum Arthropoda; class Insecta; order Mantodea; family Mantidae; genus Mantis; species Mantis religiosa. The sequence goes on along the minus strand of CM060956.1, from coordinate 105,117,059 downwards.
GAGTGACAGCAGATTTGGACACTCTTCATCCAGCGCCCCCTCTACGACACGAACGCCTCCGCGTGTTGTTGCTGCTTTTGGTGAGATAGCTGACCTAGCGTGAAATGAGAACTTGCAATATAATGCAGCTCCATTTTTATTAAAACCACTCGCTTGGAAAGCTTCTTCGGCATCCCTCCTTAAGCCTTTCTATTTTCAGATTAGATTAATAACCTAACCCAACCACAACAGTATGACGTCATTCGACTCGATTCCTTGCCGAAATGTGCAACGAGAATTCTTGTATGCATTTCAGGTATAAATTTGCTTCTGCTTTCTTTTCAAAACATCAAATGTATGTACGGAAAGTTATGTGAGTATAACTAATTATTACCCAAACTTAATCTCATATTTAATACCTCATAGTAAACATGTGTATGAATGGTTATGTTATACAGGGTGTAACAAAAAGATACGTCAAAAGTTTCAGAAAACATTTCTTGCGGGTGCAGAATAAAAAAGTGTTATAAGAACATGGGTCTAGAAATTGTTTACTTCCTTTTTAGAGCACTTTTTCTACAACTCTCAATAACAGAATTATGGGGAAAACAGGAAATCACGGCGCATGTTCAAAATGGCTTCCCTTAACTCCAATGCATCCGTCAGTCCGCCGTCGCATGGACTCCATAATACGCTGAGTTAGGCCTAGAGAATTAAGTATTGTCTGACAGCCTTCCACAATACGAGCACGAAGGGTCTCCACATCTGGAACTGGAGTTGCACAAACAAAAGATTTAAAATGTACCCACAATTAAAAATCTAGCGCGTTTAAGTCAGGTGAGGTGGAGGCCACGGAATTGGTCCACCTCTTCCTGTCAATCTACCAGGAAAACTGCTATTCAGAAATCGAAGGACAAAGCTTGTAATGAGGAGGAACTCCATCGTGCATGAACTGAGTACCGGTACCTAACAAGCGGACTACGTACTGCACCACAATGATAACGGTGAAATGCATCACCTACACCCAATTTAACCAGATGTAAAAGCGGTGTTTACCACTGTAAAATTAAACCACTGTTCTGTTGTTGGGTTATGACCACAGGACAGCTACATAATAATCATCTCACTGTGTAAGCAGAGTTGCAGTAAACGAGCTCTAACATGGAAATGACCAATTTCTGGATCTATGTTCATATAACATTTTTTATCCTCTATGTGCAAGAAATGTTTTCCCGAAGTTTTGACGTAACTTTCCGTTAATGCGCCGCCTTTAACTCCAATGGTCATATCGGCGGCCGTTCGCCTTTGGAAGGAGTAACATATCGAAGGTGTTAACGCGTATTCGTTGGGTTTTAATCATTAGATGGCGCACACATTCGCACCCTCATTCATACCTCAGACTCTGGGGAAGATGAGGAATTATCCTATTCGAAAAAAATCCCCGCCCTCACCGCCGGGATTCGAACCCGGGACCTCTAGCACGACAGGCAGGTGCTCTACCAACTGAGCTATGGGGCCAGCTGACGTAACATTTTGTTACATTCTGTATGTATTCTCTTTAGGTACAATCGAAATGGTAGAATAGAGTGGGCTTAATGATAGTCAAATGTTTCAACAGCTGGCTTTGAAATTCCATTCCATTTGTGAGGTCGAGAGATAATAAAATGAATAGTGACTTCCATTTGAGAAAAATATAGGTATTACAAAACTGAAACCAATAATAAGGAATATTTCCGAAATGGGTAACTTCACACACTTACACAAACACACCAATAAATACAAAATTATTTGATATGTAATACCTATATTTTTGTGCAGTAAGATTTCGTTTTTTTTTTTTTTTTTTTTTTTGTGTCTTTTAAAATTTACTAGTTACACAAAAGGGTCCATAATGAAGGTTCCAGAGGCTATTCCAAAAAATAAAAAATCAATACATACATTCTATTTATCGTGGAAATATCTTCAACAACGTTAAAGCAATTTATGAAAAAAGTTTTAATAACATTTTCCACCTCGGTGTCACATTCTTGGAATATGTAAACTTGAATACAAAATTTTATTTTCGTTTTCGAATTGTACTCTTCACATGCGTTCACACCCGCGTGTTTATTACGCGCGTCATAGATAAAGTAAAAAGAATTACCTCAAAGTTCAGTTTCTTTAAATGGAATTTATTTTGTATACTTGTGACATTAGAAACGCCCGTGGTGTGGCTACAAACAGAACATCCGCATACAAACAAGGATAGTGATCCAAAGAAACCGTAAAATGTATTTAACGTACCAGCCACAGCTGTAAAACCGTCGTGCGTGTTGCCATGGCAACCTGCTCATAATTCTATGGTGGTTCTCTTCCTGTTTACATAGCCAGAGCGCCGGGTCAGTGCTGCTTTAATAAGGTTTATCGCCTACGGTCATATCCAGCCGTATTATTTCATATTTCAGGTGCTTGATGCTAAAATCAAAGCAATGCTTATCAGCGGTTAAGTTTCTTATTCTTTTCTTCCTATATATTACTACTAGTTTTTGGTTCCTGTACTATGTATTGCGTATAAACCTAAAATATCCATAACAAAATTTCACTGCAATTGTATGTTTCGAGACTTTATGTATCTAAAAATGCTATTTTATATGTCAACAGTATTTAAGTTACAAAAAGTCGTATAAATGCCAAACTCCAGCATCCTGTAAGGATCAGACACAAAGATTTCCACAAAATCCCCCAATTCAAACCAGTTTATACATTAAAATACAATATGATTTCTTTAACAAATAAAACGTATCGTTAGTTTTCTGGGAACAACTGTAAGTTAATTTCACCCCAAAAATTCCCATACAATTAGTAAACCATCGTGATAAAAATGCAGATTTTGTTAAACTACACAGCACTTCCGATATGTGTCTACTTCAATGAAACATACATTCCTGAATTGTTGTGACTTTAGGAATATATATATATATCTGTGTGTGTGAGTAATATACAATAATGCTCAGATGAGCCCAGGGTCCATAGAGCTTAGAGTTACCGACATTCGTCTTTCAGGATAAGGGAAACCCCCGGAAAAACCTGATCTAGGTAACTCACTCTGACCGAGATTCGAACTCGGGACATCTTGAACGTGAGGCAGATACGCTACCAAGGCGGGTAAATATATATTTAAAATTTAGTATGCTCTTTTATAACCCTGTTATGCAGCCTTTAATCCTATTTTCTAAACTTTAATATGTATAATTGTGTATTATCCCAATGCTAAACGCGGAATTACTTTGTACGCAAAGATCCGAATCGGACAACTAACTGATATCGTGAAGAAGTGGGAGTAGGGTGATCGCCTCGCCTTGTTGCTTATAGTCTGACGATACGGGAGTGTCGCGCCTTAAACGTCACGGTGCTGTAGCGGAGCTGTGTTGTTATTACGCACAAGAATCTTGCAAAACCATTTCGAGAGGTTTCCAGTTTCAGAAAGGTCTACCGCGACTGGCAGGTTATAAAGTCGAGCAAGACTGACAGTGTGTGAATAGTGAGACAGTAGGCTGTATGCTTCAAATTGATTACAGTTCCGTGAAGAAGTCGGCTGCCGTGAAACGGTGAAAGAGACAGTTCACAACCCAGTAAGTGAGGCTCCGTGTTAAGGAACCGGCGTGTAGCTCCGTGTTATAGGTAGACCTATATGTAGATCAGAAAGTACAGATTAGCAGTACAAACATTGTGTACTATAGCGACTTAAAGGAATACTGTAGAAGCATTTCGAAGTGTTGTATTTATTTTAAAAAGATACTAATTGTACGTTAGCATTGAGCTGACGATTTTAGTGAGAAGTAAAGCAGGTTAAGGTGAACTTTGCCAAATGTTGTTACAGTATTTTATTTATTTTCCTATTGGAGTTATTGGTTAGACCCAGTTTGCACTTTTGTTGCGTTGTGTTAACGTTACGACTTTACTATCAATTGGAGCTTACTCTTTTCAAAGGTATCTTCCTAAACTAATAATTTACATAGTAAAATCAATAAATTTTACTTCGTCGAATCATCCTAACTGTAGAAGCTCTCTTCTGAAACAGTTCATTAGTGGATGTATGGCAGTTTGAATTATCTTGAGTCGAAACGATACTTGCAGGACACGATGCTTTTTATTAGAGGCAGCGATGCATAACTACTGGATGAACTGGATAAATATACAGGACGGACAATGGTAAATTGGCGATTTTCGGAAATAAATTAAGGATAACTAAACCACAGAAGCTAGCACGCCATCTCAAATCAATAAATTTATCTTGCGAAGTTTTAAAGCTCACCATACTGCTAAATTCATACCTGAAGGCTCTGAATTTTCTTTTCGTTTTTTTTTTTTTTTTTTTTTTTGTGTTTTGTTTAAGTCCTCCCACGTCAAGTCATATTGGACGATGAATCAAATGAATCAAATGACGCTCAAAATGACGTTCCCTTTCAAGATAAGGGAGAAACCCCGAAAAACCTTATCCACATAGATCACCCTGACCGAGAATAGAACTCGAGACATCTTGGGAGGCAAACACGCTACAGAGGTGGGCTGCGTTCCAAGTCCTATTTCACCATTTGTCGTAATTCCCAATCTTAATTGTAAATTAGCAGAAACTGGCAGTTTCGAAAATGTATATATTTATATTCCATCATTTCTGCAATGAAGGGCACCATAGCGAGCAATGATCTGTACAGCAGCAGCAAGGGTCCCTAACAGTTTCAGTTTGAAACTCCCAGAGAAATACGATAGTTAGACAACCAGAAACCACCTGGTTTCACAGGAACGGAATTACTAGGGGCATCCTTTCCCTGCCGTGCAGCAACGAAGCGTCTTCCACACGTTGGAATCCTGAAATATATAGGCCGATGGACGAAATGAAATAATGAGTTAGGTGGAATCTCGGGGGATAGAAGGAACATTCCCAAGTTTAGCCTAGCGATCCAGAGGATCCCCAGAAGGCAGGGGAACTCTTGAATGGGAGTTGCATGCGCCACCTCATTCATTTAAAAATAGGAAACTCTTCATTTAAAGAAATAACTGTGTGTAGCAATACGTTGTGATAGTGATTCAACGAACGAAGCGGGGAACCTCGACCCACTGCGATCAGGCAGGGATCTATTGGGAGAAGGGATAGACCACATGAAGGCGGACGTGGAGCTAGCGAAGCCACAGAAACGTACAAAAGTCCCTACTGGTTGGATAGATGGCGCACCACCGAAACCTCTCAGCAGTACCCAGCAAGAGGGCAACAAAACCTGGGCAGCAGCAACCAGATGTATCAAATTTTCCCAAATACTCAGTAGATATTCTAGGATTATATCAACATATTTACCACTGTGATTTTTAAGAGAAAAAGTATGTTAATTTATAACCTGTTGGTTTACGTATTTGAGTAACTTTTACTCTTTAGTCTGTTTTATTTCCTTATGTCAGTGACATAAATAGCGCGAGAGTCTGACAGAGGAAACTGTCAGGTTAATGCAGCACTCTAGAATTTGAACAATTTGAACAATTAATATTTTTGCTCTAATACCTCTACTTTCTCTACTAGGTATAATTATAACACGAAAATGCAGTATTGAAATATCACCTAAAACTGTTTTGAAGTCATATTAATCCAAAATAAAGCCTCTTTTTTGTAATTTACGTCCTCCAACGTTAAGTCATATCGGACAGTGAATGAATTGGATGAAACGATGCTCAAATGAGTCCAGGGTCCATGGCGCTTAGAGTTACCCGCCATTCGTCTTGAAGGATAACTGAAAACCCCGGATAGAGTCTTAACCAGGTAAGTCACTCTGATCGAGATTCGAACTCGGGACCTCTTGAACGTGAGGCAAACATGCCACCATCTACGCTACAAAGGCGGGCAAAGCCTTTTATGATGAACTACTATGTGTGCATGTGAGATCAGCATAACTAGAAAATGAGAAATGGAATATATACCAAACTTGGTATCATGACAAATAAAGTGTTTGTTTTGAAGTTACTGGGTGAAGCCTGTTAAAGTCCTCTTCGTTGTGAATCAGGTTTTCATAATATATAAACCAGATCGTTTAGTGCTGTTAACGATTTCCAGATATTCCTTGTGATTGGTTTACAGTTTAAAATATCTATTTCTACTTTTCCCAAAGAGAATTTGTAATTTTTAAGTCTTTACACAGCTACCAGCTCTTAGCAAATTTGACTGTTCCTTAAAGTCTACTGTGTTCCCCTAATATCATTGCATCTGCAAAGAAACATACAATTAAGCAATTTATGTAAATGTCTATCTCATTAAAATGAAATAAGAAGGAGAATAAATGTAAGAAAACAAGTAGGAAGTGTTATGTGAGTGCAACATACATTTTTAACATAAGCTGTGTAAAAGCTTACGCTATTACCAAAGTATTTTGATTGATGCTCTCTGAAAGAGTTGTTTGTCGAAATGCAAACGAGCCGGAATAATGACCCTTTGGGACCTACGCCCGCTAAAGTAGTCATGAGAGCCCATAGCGCTATTTTAAACAAAATCAACCAAGCGTCCTGTTAAATCAGAATTTGTTACAAAATAACAAAACAAAACAAAACCTTTGAAAAATAAAATGTTTCATATGTATAATTACTTATAAACGATAATTATCCTCGTATGTGGCTTACGAACAGGTAAATAAATAACACAGTATAAAATACCTCATATTTATTTTCACCGTTTGTAAAATACCTAACGTTAAATTTTTTTTTTTTTCCTTGTTCCATTTATACCCCACCTTTAACTGCTATGGTCATATCGGCGGCCGTCCTCCTTTGGAACACACTGAAGATGTTAATTTGTAATCTTTTGGTTTTTAATCATTAGATCATGCACACATTCATACTCTAATTCATACTTCCAGACTCTGGGGAAGTTGGGGAATTATCTTGATCGGAGAAAAATCCCCAACCCCACAGCCGGGAATCGAACCCAGGACCCCTAGCACAGCAGACAGGTGCTCCAGCGACGGAGCTACGGGGCCAGCCTTAAAGATATTATCCGTGCACTTGCATGGCCTTCTCTGTACAGCCCTGCACAAACTATTCTTAAAATGCTCATTCTTCTCTCTTCAAGTTAATCAAGATACGTGTTTGTAAATATGGCTTTACTGCATTTTTATACATATAATGAAAATAAAAGAATATGATTGACTTAAGGAATAGGCATGCCTCTCAGCATGTGCTGGCTTTGATATTCCATTGTCTTTGCAGGAGAGAAGAAAATGAATAACATCTTTGTTTGAGAAATTTCAAACCAACTATAAGGAATACAGCTAAGGATGGGCCCTAATCAGTTTTTCTCGATACTCGATACACGATATTTTCCACGATACCGGATACCTCGATACTCGATACCTTCATTTCTACTTCTACATTCAGTACAAAATATAATTTTGGAAGAGCTGTGTAATGCTAATAAAAGTAAATAGGTGCACTTATTTAATGAGATAAAACTTTGAAGTATCAGCTCTACAGAAGACCTTTAAAAGCAAAACAGTCCACTTTTATAACTTTTTGTTAAAAAATATTAGCATTTTTACTCTTTTGGGGTCAAGTCTACTTCTTTTTCTGTAACATTAAGTGTCCTGCTGTACTAAATAGTCTTTCAGAGAAAACTATTGCAGGGGGAATACACAAATATTTAGCGGAAAATGATAAGAGTCAACACGAAAAATTCAATGTCATGGGTGGGATTTGAACCACGGATCTCCTGGTTTCCGTCCAGTCGCTCTAAACCATTGAGCTACCATGGCCAGCGTGCCGTCCTGACATTAAATTCTCCATTTGACTCATATATTTCCCCGGTAGACCACTAGATACACCGTTTGTGGCGACTTACTATCGTAAGCAGATGAGTCCCAGGCTTCATCATTCAACTGTTATTATTTTAGTTAATTGATGGAAATTAATCATTTCTTCACACTAGCCGTATATAGGCTAAGGTCTTTGATAGATAGAGTCAACAAGAAAAATTCAATGCCATGGCCGGGATTTGAGCCACGGATCTCCTGGTTTCCGTCCAGTCGCTCTAACTGATAGAGCTACCATGGTCAACGTGCCGTCCTGACATTAAATTCTCCATTTGACTCATATATTTCCCCGGTAAACCGCTAGGGGCTGTCATTTCCGAGATCAGGGCCATGGCATTGAGTTTTTCATGTTGACTCTATCTATCAAAGACCTTAGGCTATATACGGCTAGTATGAAGAAATGATTAATTTCAATCAATTAACTAAAATAATAAGAGTTAAATGATGAAGCCTGGGACTCAAGTACTTACAATGGTAAGTCACCACAAACGGTGTATCTCGGATGCGAGAGCCCCTAGTGGTCTACCGGGGAAATATATGAGTCAAATGGAGAATTTAATGTCAGGACGGTACGCCGGCCGTAGTAGCTCAAGTGGTTAGAGCGGCTGGACGACAACCAGAAGAGCGGTGGCTGAAATCCCAGCTATGGCATTCAATGTTTCAGTCTGGCTCTACCCTTTCATAGTGCGTCCTACACACGGCTTATGTGAAAGAACAATTAATTTCCATTAATTGTACCTAATAGTGGTCCGAACCATAAAGCCCGGGCCTTAAACTACCTACAGCATAGTAAGTCGCCTTTAAGGTAGTTGTCTCATGTGTTTATGAGAACTCCTAAGTGGTTTACCGGGAGAAACACGAGTCAGTTGGAGAATTTAATGTCATTCGGCATGTTGGCCATAGTAGCTCAAATGGTTAGAGCAGCTGGACGGAAACAGGAAGATCCGTGGTTCAAATCCCGGCTATGACATTGAATTTTTCAGTCTGGCTCTACCCTTTCATAGTGCGTCCTACACACGGTTTATGTGAAAGAACAATTAATTTCCATTAATTGTACCTAATAGTGGTCCGAACCATAAAGCCCGGGCCTTAAACTACCTACAGCATAGTAAGTCGCCTTTAAGGTAGTTGTCTCATGTATTTGTGAGAACTCCTAAGTGGTTTACCGGGAGAAACACGAGTCAGTTGGAGAATTTAATGTCATTCGGCATGTTGGCCATAGTAGCTCAAATGGTTAGAGCAGCTGGACGGAAACAGGAAGATCCGTGGTTCAAATCCCGGCTATGACATTGAATTTTTCAGTCTGGCTCTACCCTTTCATAGTGCGTCCTACACACGGTTTATGTGAAAGAACAATTAATTTCCATTAATTGTACCTAATAGTGGTCCGAACCATAAAGCCCGGGCCTTAAACTACCTACAGCATAGTAAGTCGCCTTTAAGGTAGTTGTCTCATGTATTTGTGAGAACTCCTAAGTGGTTTACCGGGAGAAACACGAGTCAGTTGGAGAATTTAATGTCATTTCGGCATGTTGGCCATAGTAGCTCAAATGGTTCGAGCAGCTGGACAGAAACCATAAGATCCGTGGTTCAAATCCCGGCTATGACATTGAAATTTTCAGTCTGGCTCTATCCTTTCATAGTGCGTCCTACACACGGCTTATGTTAGAGAACAATTAATTTCCATTCATTTTCAAATTGTTTTTCAGTAATCCAGTACATTAGAAAGTGGAGGTGACCAATGGTCATTGAGATATGCAGTGATTTCTTCTTGGAAACTGATAACTGGTACTAAATTTGACACAGGATTACTTCCTTGCATAATATTACTCTACAGTTGCCACATTCCTGGACATTTCTCTCGGGCTTTGCAATGTCCTGCTTGAGGCAATAATACTTTCTGATTTTAAAATAAAATTACAGAATAACATCGAAATATCCAATTTTCTGAGATATCGCTCGATGTCAATACACTGCAAGTTGTCTCACATTGCGACTCGTTTAGAAGCAGTGAAATCATTTTTTACTCCACGCTGGAAATTACATGGCCTACAATGTTGCACAGTAAGACATGCTAAGTTCGAGTGAACTTGAAGGCACCTGATGAAGCTGTCTAGCCAAGGATAATAACAGATGGGGACCTAAGCGAAATTTAGATTGTCTGGGAATTGGGAAGCGGGACACACAAATCTGGGGCCGTAAATTAAAGAGGGTCCTTCCAAACCTGGGCCTTGCACCGTCCGCCCACGTGGGGGCGCATCGATCCGGGAATGTGTGGGAGGGCACGTGACGTAATTCACAACCCTGGTGGCTGGGGTGGATCATCAACCCTCATGTTGCACTACATTCTGCTTTAAACACTCCATCCCTGAGGCAGATTAAAAGCAAAGACTTTTGAAAAACTAACACCTCATGGCTGTTTGCACAAAGGAGCTCTGATACGTGTAACATTTTCCTGTAATAACCTACGTGTTCTAAGAAGCAGACATAGCGCAAAGGGTTACTTTGATTAAAATTTACTTTATTATATTTATTCAACCATATTTACTCAACTTTTAGTGATAAATTTACTTAGATGCATGCTCAATTCAATCATTCTGTCGATTCAATCGATATGTGATTGGAAATTGTTCCTTTACACTAGCCGTGTGTAGGTTGAAGTATGGAAAGACAGTCAGACTGAAAAATTCAGTGCCATAGCCGGGATTTCAACCACGGATCTTCCGGTCTCCGTCCGGCTGCGCTTAACCATTGACCTACCATGGGCAACGTGCCAGCATGACACTAAACTCTCCAACTGATTCGTGTTTTTCCCTGTAAACCACTATGAGGCAACTACCTTAATAGCGACTTGCTGTGCTGTAAGTACAAGGGCTGTTTAATAAAGAATGATCATAATTTCTTTACGGTCATAATTTTTCGCACTAAAATTCGATCTTATTATATTCTGTTAGCTTATTGTGAAACAAACACGCCGTAGTAACATTGTTGGTGTCCTGGTTTCCGCCTGAGAGAACCGGTTAAGTTCAGACATGTTCAGAATCGCCTATCGCTGCAATGGAGGTAACATGCAGTTAAAGTTGTTGTTAGAGGAAGATCCGGAGTTTCTGTCAACCGTAATCACTGCTGATGAAACTTGGCTACATCATTTTGACCCTGAGAGCAAACAGCAAAGCTCAGTATGGAAATCTCCTTCATCACCGACCCCCAAAATCAAAAGTGTTTGCTTCTGCTGGGAAAGCTATGGTCATCTCATTCTTTGATATACATGAAATGGTTTACCATTATGTTGTACCTGCTCACACATCAGTAACTCGACATTACTTCAGGGATGTCCTGAAAACATTGCATGTCCATATCAAGCGCAAAAGACCACATTTCCATGAAGCAGGCTGGATGCTGCACCAAGATAATGCGCGGTCGCATATTGGCAATGTTGTTGCTGAATATCTTGCAAAAAGCAACGTGAAGTGCATCTCTCACCCTCCCTATAGTCCGGATTTAGCCCCATGTGACTTTTTTCTATTCCCTAACTTGAAGAAACGCCTTCGTGGGAGGCATTGTCCATCATCAGAAGCAGTGGTGGCGGCTCCGAAGGCGATTTTGAAGGATCTCTCAAAAAATGGTTTCCAGCATGTCTTTGAAGACTGGCAGAAACGCTGGGACAAGTACATCGCATTCAGGGGAGGCTATTTTGAGAAGAACCATCAAAATTATGAGGATGATTAAATGTACGATGTCAAAAAGAAAAAAAAAAAAAAAAAAAGGAATTGTGATCATTGTTTATTGAACAGCCCTCCTACTTTAAGGCTCCGGCTTTATATTTCGGACCCTATTAGGTACAATTAATGGAAATTGTTCTTTCACACTAGCCGATTGTAGAGCAAGGGTTGGAAAAGTAGTAAAATACGTGATTCAAATCCGACCTATGGCGCTGCTTTTTTCAGTCTGATTCAAAGGTTATTCTACACAAGGATAGTGTAAAAACACATAATTTGCATTTAAATTCGTTTTATTTCTTTAAATTTGTTTCCTATATAAATGTATACAAATAGGTTTATTGTCTTCTTATGTCTTCTTTATTACTTTAACCGAATTTGTTGCGGGAAAGTCTCTAAGACTAATATTTCACATCTGATGAAATGATGAGCAACTGCCTTAATACATAACAATGCCACATTTCCGGTGCATTGGTGTAGATACAAATGAACGATTCTGAATGTTACAGATAGCGCCAGGTGGTTTGGCTATATATACTGCAAAGCAATTATTTGCAGTGTGATATGAGTTCACACAGTGCAATTTACGTACGAGCACAAGAGAGCGTTAGCTTTGGTTACGGGGTTATGATGACAGTTGTGCTGCCTAACCACCAAGAGAGATAGACTGGTCTATTCAGAACGTCAGTTCCTCATTAGACGAGGAATTTCTGCTTCTGAGGTGGTCAAATATGGTAACATCTGAAGCATTAATGCACATTATTAATGTTCTTTAACAAGCGGGTAAGAGATATCCGAAACTGAATGAACGAAATATTGAAATAATGTTCAATTGTGATGCAATATATATATATATATATATATATATATATATGAGGGCTGTTCAATAAAGAATGATCACAATTTTTTGACAACGCACCTTTACTCATCCTCATAGTTTTGATGGTCCTGTTCAAAATAGTCTCCCCTGAATGCGATGCACTTGTCCCAGCGTTTCTGCCAGTCTTCACAGACATGCTGGAAATCATTTTTGAGAGATCCTTCAAAATCGCCTCCGCAGTCTTTAACACTGCAACTGATGATGGATAATGTCTCCCACGAAGGCATTTCTTCAAGTTAGGGAATGGAAAACAGTCACTTGAGGCTAAATTCGGACTATAGGGAGGATGAGGGATGCACTTCACGTTGATTTTTGCAAGATATTCAGCAACAACATTATCGTGGTGCAGCATCCAGCCTGCTTCATTGAAATGTGGTCTTTTGCGCCTGATATGAACTTGCAATATTTTCAGTACATCCCTTTAGTATTGTCCAGATACTGATGTGTGTGCAGGTACAACATGCTTATTTTGTAATTTACGTCTTCCAACGTTAAGTCATATCGGACGATGAATGGAATGGGTGAAATGATGCTCAAATGAGCCCAGGGCCCATAGAGCTTAAAGTTACCTGACATTCGTCTTTCATAATAAGGGAAAACCCCGGGGAAAACTTTATCCAGGTAACTCACCCTGGCCGAGATTAGAACTTGGGTCCTCTTGAACGTGAGGCAGACACTCTACCACCACGCTACCGAGGCGGGCGTACAACATGATGATAAACCATTCCATGAATATCAAAGTAAGAGGTGACCATAACTTTCCCAGCAGAAGCAACCGCTTTTGCATTTTTGGGGGGTTGGTAATGGAGGAGATATCCACACTGAGCTTTGCTGTTCGCTCTGAGGTTCAAAATGATGTATTCAAGTTTCATCAGCAGTGATTACGTTTGATAGAAACTCCGGATTTTCCCCTAACATCAACTTTAACTGCATGTTACCTCAATTGCAGTGGTAGGCGATACTGAACATGTCTGAACTTACCTAGTTCTCACATGCAGGAACCATGACTACCAACAATGAAACTACTATGGCGTGTTGGTTTCATATTAAGCTAACAGAATATAATAAGATTGAATTTTAGTCCGAAAAATTATGTCCGTAAAAAAATTATGATCATTCTTTATTGAACAGCCCACGTACATCACCGATAATAGCTACTTTTTTCACTGCGCATAGACTGATATACGCGCCATCTGCAATGACAACGTAGTACTAATTACGTCCGTCGGATTCCTAAGTTTAGCAGACTTTTTGAACTACCGTATACTTTACTAATACATTACCAAACAAGTCAGTTTAAGGTATATACTCCCGTAAGTATCTTAACTTTACCACGCTCGTGAACAACATTCACGTCTTTCTTTCCGACTAATGTTTATCAGCTCTAAACAAAATACATAGAAAGCATAATAAAGCACTTACCGACTGCACATCCACAGAATCATTTATTCTCCTTCTAAATGTTCATTTAATTCCTCTGCACATGATTTTTTTGTAATATACTGTGACTTTGTGGGTTCGTGAAATCAAAAGTCCAGGTTACAAACACAAAGTTGCACTTTATTTCCGTAGAAATACGCTTCATACACATACACAGTACAACATACAAGGTCAACAAACACAGCCGTTTATCCGCACGCTTTCAATTACGGACTGACTCTCTTTAGCGGGCTGGCTACCCTTTTATAGATTACTAACTCTCCAGAAATTTCTCAAACAACCTAAACCCGCTAGAAAGAAGGCGAACTCCCGAGAAATCCGTCTCCCCCCCCCCCCCGTTTCGGCGAGCTTTTATCTACACACTGCACTGCGCATCCCTTTGAATGTCTTGCCGCCTCGATCAACAATGGCCTGGCAACAATATTTATGTCCAGTTCTTCCCATGTATTTCAGGTTTATAAAATCTATTAACGATAATGTACAAAATGGGCTGAGTAAGAAAATTTATTTTATTTGTGTTAAATAAATCAAATATCAAATAACAGTACTGGTACGCTAAAGAACCTTTAGTATTCCCAACGGAAGTGTACTTTTCGTTTAATCGTCTGGTGCACAATGCAAGTAGCATTAGAAAACAAAAATTAACTTTATTTAGGTATGAATAAAGAAAAATTCAGAAATATACTTAACACAACCTTTTATAACACATATTTATAAAATTTATATCACCCGCATCCCTTTTTATTCCTTTTTATTTACGTCCTGCAACGTTGACATTTCGGACGATGAATGATATGATGTTCAAATGCGTACAGGCTACATAGAGCCTAGAGCTACTAGACATTCATATTTCAGGATAAAGGAAAACCTCCAATGTTGTCATATCGAACGATGAATGATATGATGTTCAAATGCGTACAGGCTACATAGAGCCTAGAGCTACTAGACATTCATATTTCAGGATAAAGGAAAACCTCCAATGTTGTCATATCGAACGATGAATGATATGATGTTCAAATGCGTACAGGCTACATAGAGCTTAGAGCTACTAGACCTTCATATTTCAGGATAAAGGAAAACCTCCAATGTTGTCATATCGGACGATGAATGAAATGAGGTTCAAATGAGTACAGGGTACATAGAGCTTAGAGTTACCAGACATTCATCTTTCAGGATAAGGTAAAACCTCCAACGTTAAGTCACATAGGACGATGAACGAAATGATGTTCAAATGAGTACAGGGTACATAGAGCTTAGAGTTACCAGACATTCATCTTTCAGGATAAGGTAAAACCTCCAACGTTAAGTCACACAGGACGATGAATGAAATGATGTTCAAATGAGTACATGGTACATAGAGCTTAGAGTTACCAGACATTCATCTTTCAGGATAAGGTAAAATCTCCAACGTTAAGTCACATAGGACGATGAACGAAATGATGTTCAAATGAGTACAGGGTACATAGAGCTTAGAGTTACCAGACATTCATCTTTCAGGATAAGGTAAAACCTCCAACGTTAAGTCACATAGGACGATGAACGAAATGATGTTCAAATGAGTACAGGGTACATAGAGCTTAGAGTTACCAGACATTCATCTTTCAGGATAAGGTAAAACCTCCAACGTTAAGCCACATTGGACGATGAACGAAATGATGTTCAAATGAGTACAGGGTACATAGAGCTTAGAGTTACCAGACATTCATCTTTCAGGATAAGGTAAAACCTCCAACGTTAAGTCACATAGGACGATGAACGAAATGATGTTCAAATGAGTACAGGGTACATAGAGCTTAGAGTTACCAGACATTCATCTTTCAGGATAAGGTAAAACCTCCAACGTTAAGTCACATAGGACGATGAACGAAATGATGTTCAAATGAGTACATGGTACATAGAGCTTAGAGTTACCAGACATTCCTCTTTCAGGATAAGGTAAAACCTCCAACGTTAAGTCACATAGGACGATGAATGAAATGATGTTCAAATGAGTACATGGTACATAGAGCTTAGAGTTACCAGACATTCCTCTTTCAGGATAAGGTAAAACCTCCAACGTTAAGTCACATAGGACGATGAACGAAATGATGTTCAAATGAGTACAGGGTACATAGAGCTTAGAGTTACCAGACATTCATCTTTCAGGATAAGGGAAAACCTCCAACGTTAAGTCATATCGGACGATGATGTTCAAATGAGTACAGGGTACATAGAGCTTAGAGTTACCAGACATTCATCTTTCAGAATAAGGCAAAACCTCCAACGTTAAGTCATATCGGACGATGAATGAAGTGATGTTCAAATGAGTACAGGGTACATAAAGCTTAGAGTTACCAGACATTCATCTTTCACGATAAGGCAAAACCTCCAACGTTAAGTCATATCGGACGATGAATGAAATAATGTTCAAATGTGTACAGGATATATAGAGCTAAGATTTACCAGACATTTATCTTTCAGGATAAGGTAAAACCCCAGAAATAACTCACACCGAGATTGTCACTCTTGAACGTGACATACTACCCACACACCACAGAGGTAGGCACTCATATCACGATCGAAGAGTACATCGTTTCCCTTTTGCATAAGCTCAACATCCGATTTACACGGATGCCAGCCAGTTTTTAATGACCTATTTCAACTTTATGACAAGACGAAGAGATGCCCACGAGGTTTCTGTACGTAAACGTCATCTGGAGAGGATAGCAGGGTAAAATTAGCGACAGTGTTTCAGAACCACAAGAGGAGGATAAAAAGCAATTTCATTCCCAAAAGGGCACATGTAGTCACTGAATGTGACAATGACTATCTTGTTGATGATTTTAATTAAGATGTAAATATTATCTAATGGCATGGGTCCTTGTAATGAATTGGTTGGTAAACTCTTTGTAAAGAACGCGACTGTGAAAATTCTGCAAGATTATTGTATATGACAGTGTGACCTTTAAAGAAATTAGCTGTTTGAAAAGGTCTGTTTTTAAATAGCCAGAATGAGTAACAAAAACTGTTTCGAATAAGTGGTGTAATTGTTTCAGCAGATATTCATGCCAAATACAGTACAGGACGCTGAATACCACTTCAGTGGTCCATGAATAAAATGTAAATTTCAGTTTAAAAGGGGTAAAAAGTGTATTTTACATAAATTGTGTATTTACACAAGATGTTGCTATCTAGTAAAACTATCTGTTACGGTATTATTAGTTATGCAACCGTACCCTTTAAATGCAAGATATGCATCTTATTTGTCTTTATACAATAAAGGTTGGCGTTTGAATCATTCTCTGAGAAATTAATATATTAAAATGTCCCCTGTAATTTCGTGTGATATTTTTGAAATATACAGAGCCCATATACCACTTTTGGATATACTACCTGTCTGAACAATGAATTCACACGGCCCTGAGTGGAAGCTTGCATAAAAACAAACTGATAAGGGGTATTAAGTCACCATTCCCTGTACCGTTCGGTAATACAGTTCAGTCTCTTACAGTAGTAGGGTTCAAATCAAATAAAAAAGCAAACACCGCCGTTCACAAAGTAGAAAATTAATATCACTGGGCAACAACAAAAATGTTTCGGGTTTATAAAAAGTGAATTTACATGTATTTTCATCTGCTGAATTTAAAAATCACCATAGAATGGTAGATTAGCTCTGGTTTTGAAGATAAAGTGACATTTCAGTTTTTAGAGTGAAAATTTTAAATTTGGGGGAATTTTTGGGGGAGTTGGGACACCGGTCAAATAACAAAACATAATCCGAGAGAAAATTTTGAAATTAAGTGATGCAAAAGTTAAGGAAGGCATTTTTCTTGGACCACAAATAAGGGAACTTGTAAAGAATTCTGCATTTGACTAAATTTTGGAGGGGAAAGAAAAGGAAGCTTGGGAAGCCGGGAAGCCTTGTTCATGGATTTTTAGGCAACAAAAGAGATGACAACTACAAGCATTTGGTGACAGTGCTCCTACAAAAATACCGTTACCTTGGATGCAACATGTCCCTTAAGATCCATTCACTCCACTCTCACCTAGACTTTTTCCCTCCTAGTTGTGGAGCTGTTAGTGATGAACATGGGGAGAGATTCCATCAGGAAATTTCTGTTATGGAACAAAGATATCATGGCCGTTTGAATGAAGTTATGCTTGCGGATTACTGTTGGTCTTTGTATAGGGATTCTGCGGAACTCCATCACAAGAGACAAGCTAAAAGACGACGAAGTCAATAGGCCACCACATGATTCTCTTCAGACAAGACTATCTGCGAAGTATCTTTCCAGCAATTTACAACTCTTAGCATGTAATTACCAGTTAAAAAAATCAAATGCACTTTCATTGTTGTTAGCATATATGTAATTACAATGTATACTTTTCTCTCAAATCATTAATATGTAATACTTCCACCTTGTGTATATCATAGAAACTAGAGCTAATAAAATTTTTTCACTGTCATATTTGTTTTTCTCAACCCAAAATTAGTAGGAATTGCCTCGTGAAGTGCTTGAAACATTCAAAAGTTGTTGTTTGTTGACCAGTGTACTCAATGTGTTGCAGTTTTGTAAAGAAGAAAAACGTAAAGGTATAATTATTATGTTAGATACTGCTACAGAACCGGCAGTGGGGGAATACTGAACGAACTCTGCATGATATAGTGAAAGATGTTCAAAATTTAAAGCTTACGGTAGAATTACCTTCAACATATCGCCCACATCCAAAAAGATTCGAACTCTATTGTGTACAGACATTTTCTCGAGTTTTACGAACAGAGAAAAGTAATTCATAGAGCACCTAAACTCGTGAATGTTGTTAAAAGATCACTTTAGAGGGCAGGATAGCTTGGTTTGAGATATCGCTTTCGCAAATACATATCGTGTTACATACGCTGTTCTAATAGACTGTACTGTACTATATTCCTGTCTTCTCTACCCTCTCTAAACCAGAATTCCCATAATAATTGCACTCTTTCGTCAGACGGGTAATAGGTTGACATTTAGTTTTGGATTATGTATCCAACCCGCCCCCCCCCCTCCATACACACGCACACACTCAGCCGGACCACTTTTTGGATTCATATTGTTTCAGTGAACTCTTAACATAGAATTTTTGTGCGCAATACTTACACTGTCTACCCACCACAGGAAGGCAAGCGGGGCTTCAAGAGGGAGAGAGGCTTGGACTGTTTATCTTTCTGCTACTGGATCTGTTTACTACGAAATGAGTGTAGGAGAGTACATACGAGTCACCCATGCTGTCAGATCTAATGCTCGTTTCAGTAACTGTAGTGATAGGTATTATCTACTGTCTACCCACCACAGGAAGGCAAGTGAGACTTCAAGAGGGAGAGGGGCTTGGACTGTTTATCTTTCTGCTACTGGATCTGTTTACTACGAAATGAGTGTAGGAGAGTACATACGAGTCACCCATGCTGTCAGATCTAATGCTCGTTTCAGTATATACAGTGATAGGTACTGTCTAACTACCACAAGAGGGCAAGCGGGATCTGAAGAGGGAGAGAGGCATGAACTGTTTATCCGCTCTGTTAGTGGATCTGTTTACTACGAAATGAGTGTATGAGAGCATGTATGAGTCACCCATGCTGCCAGATCTAATGTCTGTTTCAGTAATTGCAGTGATAGGTATTATGTACTGTCTATCCACCACAAGAAGGCAAGCGAGACCTGAAGAGGGGGAGGGGTTTGAACTGTTTATCTGCTCTGTTATTGGATCTGTTTACTACGAAATGACTGTATGAGAGTATATATGAGTCACTCATGCTGTCAGATCTAATGCTCGTTTCAGTAACTGCTTTGATAGGTATTATATACTGTCTACCCACTACAAGAAGGCAAGCGGGGCGTGAAGAGGGAGAGGGGTTTGAACTGTTTATCTGCTCTGGTACTGGATCTGTTTAATTCGAAATGAGTATATGACAGTACATATGAGTCACTCATGCTGTCAGATCTAATGCTCGTTTCAGTAACTGTAGTGATATGTATTATATATGGGTGAGTTATGTGACAACACTGTGAACCTAGCATCTATATGATATCCAGAAGGTGAGTATAAACACAGCAAATGTGATTAGGTTACACATTCCTCTGTCTCGCGTTCTTGTGGTGGGCGGACAGTAACTACTAGAGACAAGTGACAAAAGGACAAGCGTCTGCTCTACCAAGTAATGTTGAAGTCCGTTTTACAGGTCGTTGGCTAATGCCGCTATAAACGGCCGTGTTGGGTTTGCTCATTTGCACATCTGTGAGCAAAACGCCGGACGTAGCATATAATTGATGAGAAGAGACTTGCGGTGTTGGCGGGATGCACGTAGGTGTGGCTGACTCCGTCTTATCTGTACCGAAATTTATGTTGCTGAGTTACCACATCTGAGATAACCAGTACTTACCCCACAGTGTTTTTGTATTTTACGATGTTCTCTTCATTCTGAAACAAAATGTATATGATAAACATAGGTATCCTCGTATTTAACAAGAAAAACACTCTCTCGTAACCATAGTTGATCATAGAATGAGACTTTTCACTTCTATAATAATATATAGAACACTTACACTGGATTTAAAAAAAAATTATTGGTTTGCACTTGCACGAGCTTTTTGGCTCAGTCTTGTACAATTTATTCTTAAAAATCTATCTGCTTATCTCGATTGAGACAGACTGGAATACCAACTCAGTAGAATTATAAAATGACATTTCTGAAGTTGAGATTCCCCTGAAGTAAAAACAATCATATTTTGCCCATATAAAATGTAAGTAAACTAAGAAACGCCTCCAATGTTTCTTTTCAAAGAATATTAAACGTGTCATTACTATAATATAATATTAAAACAGAAACAACACGAGACGAATTTCAACCTAACTCACCTAAGATCGTTAGCCGCAAGCTAACCTATCATCTTCCTTCCTTTTACTAATATGTGGCATAAAATCTTTCTTCAATATTTCTTTATGCCTCTGTTGTGCCCATATAATTGCGCTGCTTTTAATTTCTCTGACGCGCACACGTTTCCCTTTTACGCTGCTCTGACACAACTACTCCTACATTCACTGATCAACCCCACCTCTGTGTATTCTACATACTGCCTGCAGACTCGGCACTGTGGAGCTATGACGTACTGCATTGTTACAGACCGATTCACAACTCTGGATTTCACTACTCACAGGAATTACTCTAAACTTAATATATACAATACTGTTTTCATGTTTTTGTTTAAATAATTGTAACCAATTTATTTTATACAATATATTATACAAAATAGTCGCGATAAGACCTAGTTGTTAAAGCGACTCTAAATAAATAAATTAAAAAAGAAAGACTGACTTGATAGGTTTCGCACCGTTGTATATATCCCACCAGCATCAAGAATATTCTGGAAGTGGAATTCATTGACTATGTTCATAAACTAAATACCATATATACGCTAATATTTCGCCTATTATGATAATGAAAAAGTACTCGACCACTGCAAAAGATATTGTGGCACCTAACCAGTATTATGTGACGAGCTAGTCATGGATTGTGCAGGATGGTAAGGAACACATGTCCAGATCGTACACGGGGAGGCCGGGAAATTGCTCAGAGGTAGGGAGTACCGGCTTGGCGAGAGGTTGGGATTTTCTATCAGCTTACAAAAGGCCTAAAAACGGTATGTGTGACACTAATTAACGTTACAATTCACTTAATAAGAATATTTATTAAACTAATTAATTACTTAGGTGGCCACAGCGGCCTTCACCTTACACAGCCAGTGCATTACACCCTGACAGGTCAAAGACCTGCATATAAAGAGGAAGAGATTCATATTGTCGCAAACCCGTATCTATGATCACGCGGCTTATTTACACAAAAGGAACTGATAGGCGGGCAGTGTGAAAACCAAGAGCCCGCAGACAAAGATAGCATGCAGATAAAGGTCTGCCGAAACAAACTGAGATAAATGGAAATTTCTAGTTACTCCTTGACTGATAGAGATTGTTCGGGTTCTGGTTTATTTTCGAATAATCTTTAAATTATCAGTAAGGTATTTAAAGAGGCGACGACGAGTCGAGTTGCAAGTTGTGTAACAAGAGTTGTAGTTGTAAAGACATGTAGCAAGTGTTGCTGAGTAAGCTGTTTGTAATTGTCATTGACTTTGGTGTTGTAGATTGTGATATGTGATGTAATTTTGTTACGTGAGAATTTAACAATATTGCTAGGGAAATAAAGAATATTTAGAATTTCGGCAAATTGGACTTTTAATTCTACGAACTCACAAAGTCACAATACTTTACATTCACTTATACCAGAGCTGGAGGTGTTGGGGAGTGACGTCACACGTACTACTGAAGTCACATAAAGTATTATTTTTATTAATTAAAACAGTTACTTGTGACAATATCTGGAGCTATGTTACTTCTCGAAAACGTGAAGGACTTTAAGGAGAAGGTTAAAAGTCAAGGAGGCTAGACTTCTCGGCGTTTCAATCAGAAAAATCGGGGTTCCACAAAATTATAATTATATGGATTAAGGGGGGGGGGCTAAAATATGGGCAATAATGAAGTTTCAACAATCCTTCTATCAAAACTCACATTAGCTAGCAAATCCATAAAAGAATTCAAATTTTCAGATTAATTCTTTAAATAATTCCCATAAAAAGAACCCTGCACATACTAAATAATCAACAGGGACCCAATTATAACCAAATTTTAATTTCTTGTTCCAAACATGCTTGTTTTCCAAGTTTATTACGTAGTTTTCATATAAAAGATGAATTATTTATAAAAACAATTAGAAAGTACGTGAGGTGTGTACTGTTTTCTTAAATAATCTTTATTACACCATCTCAAACGAAGCGGATAAAAGGTGAAATACTTCTTTTAAGTTAAACCTGCCTGTATTTTGTTTCCTACACCAATAAAATATGAACTATTTCCATCTGCAATCTGAGCAACACTTCAGCTGTGTTTTGGAATTTTACAGAATATATTAGTTGTTGTAGGATGTTAAGTGGATACTTCAACATGCTCTGCTCCGATATTGCAATATCACCAACATTAAAATAAAACCAAAAAAAATAAAATAATACTGGTAATAAAACCCACGTACAACTGCAAAGCTATTTCACCTCATACGAGTCAGCAACTGTGGTGCTACGCTGGATATCAACAAGTGGCTACAATTTCCCGTTCCATTACAGCGTCATGAATACGCAGCGTCATGCATTGAAATACCTCTTATTCAGCATTTTAAAGATAACTTAATGTTAAGTCCTTTCTCTTCTTCCTTCAAGTAATCCGGATTTCCCCTAATTACTGGATGCAGGAAGTATGGATTCCGTCCAAGAATTCCTATAAATACTTCTGGCCGCACCTTGGCCAAGTGTTTAAACTACTCGACTCTCACTAAAGCGGCCCGAGTTGGATCCCAGGTGGCCGCTGGACAAAGCGGCGTAGGAACGAGTTCCCTCCGGGATCTTCGGTTTCCACCTCCATTTAATTCCATCGTGCTTTATCTTCATTTCAAGTATCATCAGTGTCACCACCTGCGGTGCCGTATTTAGTAAGAGCGAGCATTTGCACTACAAATCATCATCTTAGAAATACTATTTCGAATCTCCCAGAATTTAAAAGCAAGCATGAGTAAGTCTTTATGTGATTTTCTGTATATGCCTTAAAAATCTTTGGTTCAAATCTTTGAAGGATTTTCTTAAACAAAAAACTTCTTATCTATATAGTTTTGATTTTCCGTTACGTTGTTTACAGATAAAGGCATACAAACGTGTTTACATTCCTCTTTTTATAAAAAGGACCTTTTCCGGGTCCGGTTACGTCAAAACACGTATTTCTGGTGAGATGTCATAACAAAGACATCTTTGGGATTCAAAATCCTAACTAGATAGAAAATAAAAGTGAAAAAAAATGTGGTCAGAAGTCGTTCATACCAGGTGCCCCACGTAAGCAGATACCCCTTCATGCGTTAAAACAGTTGCAGAACGAAATGGGGCAGTTCCAGTTAAATGCACGGCAGTGCACTTGGTTCAGTTCAGAACTACAAGAGACAGTTTAATGTTACGTCCTCCAACGCTAAGTCATATCGGACGATGAATGGAATGGGTGAAATGATGCTCAAATGAGCCCAGGGATCTTAGATCTTAGAGTTACCTGACATTCGTCTTTCAGGATAAGGGAAGACCCCGGATAAAACCTTATCCAGGTAACTCAACCTGACCGAGATTCGAACTCGGGACCTCTTGAACGGGAGGCAGACACGTTACCACCACGCTACCGTGGCGGGCAGGATTGAAGTAGTCGTGTAGTCCACGTATCTAACAGGATTTACCCCTTAGCGTTCTGCAACTGTTTTAACGCACGAAGTGATATCTGCTAACGCGAAGGACGGGACAGTTAGGCCAAGTGGTATAATTTGAAAAGCATCCAGAGGACACACGTGTATTCAATATGAAAGAATAATTCAAACTAACCTGCATATGACCGCGAAAAAGTCTGGAGGATTTACCTATGGTGAACGGAATAAGTATTCATGCAATCAGATCTAACATTTAGCAAGAGTTTGGAGCAAGAAATATTAAATAATGCATGCCACTAAATGCAAAATAAATAATAATTACATGTTTACTCTGTCTTCCTTACCAACTATGGAATTTTACCTTTTAGTGTGTAAGGTATAGGAAAAATCAAGTAATAACCAAAGAGTACTGATGTGTGATCTTGGCTTCCGGTGAAAGCCGCGTCATTTTGGTCGAAATTGCCGACGTTTCGCTCATCTTGTCGTGAGCTTCTTCTGGGCTCTTGTCCGCTCTTTGTCCGGTTGCTCCCGTTTATATACCGGTTGCGAATCTCTGCTGGGAGCAACCGGACAAAGAGCGGACAAGAGCCCAGAAGAAGCTCACGACAAGATGAGCGAAACGTCGGCAATTTCGACCAAAATGACGCGGCCTTCACCGGAAGCCAAGATCACACATCAAGACACAGGCCGTGGAAGCCTACGCATCCAACCAAAGAGTAATATAATCCTTACCGTGAAGCAATGAGCTAGAGCGTGGCAGCTCTTGACTTCAGTCATGGAATGCTGTCATATTCGATTGGTGTAGAACTACCCTCAACTTCTAATAGGAGATAGGACATTAAACAGATATTTATATAGAAGAGTAAAATTGAAATATTTAAAATACATACATTACATTAACTTCTTTTGAGATTCGTGCATACCGTGTGTGATGAAGAAACATAGGACTTATTAAAAATTAAAGCCAAGGTGTAAGGAAATATGGGGGTATAGAAAGAGAAGGCGCAGATAATAAAGAATCCCCCAGCCCTCGTGTACACTTTTAGAGTTTGTAAACAACACTCGGAGCGGGTTTCCTCTGCCTATCAGACTCTTGATCTTTGTTCGGCTGAATGGCTTGTGTATAGATAACTTAAAGCCAGTAATTTCTTTAAAATCCAACTCCAGAATGGTTTAAAGGCCGCACTCACAAATATCCCCTACTCGTCTAGTACAAACTGCTTTTATAGACGTTATTCCTTTATCTTCTTCATGTAAGCGATATAAATATTTAGCGATAGTCACATTTTTAAAAATGCTAGTCGCTATGTATGCCTTTGACACTCTGTTCTGTTCCCACGGTCAAGAAACAAAAACCGAGTAAGGAATACTGTAAAATTAACAACTATAAATATTCCGGAGGGGATTAAAGCCACATAAAAACCCCGTTTGCCATAAATTGTATGCCTTTATAAGATCTAGATATTTTTTGCAGTAACTAACAGTTATGTTATAGCAGAACTCTTGTCACGAAATGTTGTTTTAATCAAAATCTGTAGAGCCATTTTCATAAACTTAAAATTTCAGAAAAAGAAAATGTGCCATCGATATGGCGTCGATAGTGCCCTTAAAATCCAACCGCTTATGTTACAAATGTGTTAAATGGTTGATTTGTAAACAACACAAACATCATTCACAGCTCCGCTCCAAGTACGTCTTGTTTAATGTGCCAGAAGACGAATACTAGCATGTCTTTAGGTAACGAGCTGTAAACAGGCCACAAACGCCAATAAGATTCACTTCAGTACTTACTCGGGATATGCAGCGTTGTTTATCTGTGGACAACGTTGCAACTACGATATCTCCGATATCATACTTCAACTATCGTGGAGAAGTAAGATGCAGTAGTTATGTAATTTGATGGTAGATGGCAGATGTATTCCGTTTTACCTTCACTTTTATGAAATATGCATCTTTCAATATTATCACATCGGACAGTGAATAAAATGATGTTCAAATGAGTACAGAGTGCATAGAGCTTAGTTACCAGACATTCATCTTTCAGAATAAGAGAAAACCCCGGTAAAAGCCTTATCTAGATGACTCGCATTGACCGTGATTCGAACTTGGGACCTATTGAACGCGAAGCGGACGTGCTAGCACTTACTCTATAATGGGGAGGATAGCTTGATTTGTTCCTATGTTGTGACACTGTTCTTTTTGTCTAAGACACGCACATTCGGATATATACTTATGATTGCTAAGTGACCATATTAATATTTGTATATTAATACAAGGGGCGTCCAGAAAGCAAGTTCTGTTTCAATATATCTCCGCTGCAGCGCTGCGATTGCAGTTCCGCACATGCGAGGTAGACTCTCTGTATGAAGGAGAAGAAACGTGCGCGATTGTGAGATCGCTGTCAGCCACGTACGCTTTGTTGTGCTTATTTACAATGTCGGTGTTAATTGAAAACCCCGCCGCTTGTGAAATCAGATCTGTGATTCGTTTTCTGAATGCTAGGAAAATGAAACCAATTGAAATTTATCGGCAAATCTGCGATGTCAAAAGCTGTTGTGTTTCTTCATGACAACGCACGACCACAGACTGCAAATGCGGCGAAAAACATCCTACAGGGATTTGGCTGGTGCCTGTTTGACCACACCCCGTATAGCCCTGACCACGCTCCTAGCGACTTTCATTTGTTTTTGCATCTCAAATCTTTCCTTGGCGGTCAACACTTCAACAATGACGAATAGCTGAAAGAAAATGTTTCCAACTGATTGAAGACACAGGCGGCAAACTTCTATGAAGAAGGTACCTATACAGAAACTTGTGCCTGGCTATGACAAACGCCTGCAAAATTTCGGCAGTTATGTGGAAATGTAGTTCAAGAGTTGTAGAGCATTGTGCAATAAATACATTTTCTGTATCTGTACACAATTTAATTTTATTACCAAACAGAACTTACTTTCTGGACGTACCTCGTATATTAATATTTTTGAACAGGTCTTTGAATTTCGTTTTGTTGTCTGATTATTTATACACATATATACTGTCACGGTCTTAGAGGAGCGTTACAAAATTGCCACAATTTCACGTCGTACTGTGATGAATAAACATCAGTTTAAATTCTGTATTTATTTTTTATTATCACTTTCAAGTACTACCCATTTAAGCCAAAACCTCACGGTTTTGTTTTTAAAAATAATATTTTTACTTACTAGATATTCACACACCTATTGCAGTTAGTGCTAAATTGGCATATTCTGAAAGCCAAAAGCCTCTAAAATGCAATTATTTGAAAGACGCATCTCCAATATATGCAGAATTCTAATGAAGTTGGTATAAGTTCGTTTTTCTAAACAGAAATAACGTATCTCAGACCTGATCCTTTTTGGACAGTATTTTCCATTCTGTACGTTAAGTATCGTACATGTAATTTGATCAAAGAACTGTGAAAATCTCTTAATTTTAATAATTGCTTGAAATCTTGTCACGAAAGTTTACTTTTGTAGTATACCTTTGCCAAGGTGCACTGTATTCCGTTATTGAGACTGACGTGAAGAAAGAGCTTGTAGTAAGCAGTTGGTGTTTCCTAGTGACCAAAAACATTTATAATTACTTCAAAATACTGTCTTATTTGGAAGCTTACTAAACTGTTTTCTGTTTAAAAGTAAAATAACAGTGGTTATAATATTTATAGAAAAAATACTTGCAGTTTATATTAATTTCAAATTTAGCTGCACAATAATATTTCGTGTTGCTTGTTTTTCCTGAACTATCGATATGAGTACAATTTTATTATTTGTAAGTTCCATATTACAACGCATAAAACAAAAAATAGCAAAACACTAACAACTATACTAATTACAACTATACATTCTAGTTGCATGGCAATTGTTTAATGTTAACATGTTTTATTAAACAGGTGATATTTCTAGATTTGTTTAATAATTTATCTGAAAAAATATACGTATGTTTCAAAATAATAACTCTGTTTAAATAACATAATACAGCAAAACTAAAATATAATTTCACACTGAAGTAATTGGCAGAAACTTCAATGCTGAAAAATAATAAAATCTTGAGATCGCCCTATTGGCTTGTGAGGGCAGAAAAGAGTTTCTATCTTTTCTTTTCCAAAGCTTTACAGTTAATTACTAAGGATGTATAATTACATAATTAAAGTACGCTAGCAGCACACAGTAATCTGAATCTACCTTGTATAGCAAGCATGGTCCGCTTGACTAGAAATACGATAACAGCTTTCACTAAGCAAGTGCTACTGCAAAAAGTAACATGACCAGAAGTTGTGCAGACTTTACTGGAAGTGTAATAAAAATTATATGGTTAGTTTTTTAAGTTTAGGAATAGCATGTTATAACATTTCAGGTTGGCATAGTTATAGGTTGTTCATTTGTTTACTTACAGTAGAAAGAAAACATTACTTAAAGAGAAATTCAAGTACTTAAAGCACGAACGTTCCGCTTAATATCGCATATATTTACGTTTCGCATTTAATAGAAACGGTTTAGAAGTTGATCATGAAAGTGTGTTGTTCAGTTACAACGTGTAATATATTGTCGCAACCAGGGTTGTAAGGAGGATGAAGAACTTACAATCCTAAGCCACAACTAGGGACGTAGCTACTGGAAGGATTGTGGAACAGGTGGCAGGGGGTAAGGACATGAGGAGGGTTAAAGATAACCCCCAGTGTCAAACCACACTAACAAATGGATTCCACAATTGGCAGGGCAAAACAAAGCGCTGCTTCATCTTGAAGAGATTAGAGGTGCAATTGAAATATTATATAAATTATGACATAGTGAACAGTGCCTTTGGTTCAGGGTTGCGTAGGATGTCTGAACAAACTACTATATCAAAGATGTAGTATAGCGCTAATGTTTTTCCTTCACTGTTTCGGCTTCAGAGTAATACGGTCATGTGGAATCACTACCCACTATCCAGACTTTGTGGTAAGATTGATCTCGTCAACAGACTTGTTGTCAGACTCCATCAACAGACTTTGGTGATAAGACTTGACTTTGTCCATACACTTTGTGATAAGACCCCGCGCTTACTGACTTCTATCTCTTAAATAGAGAATCCACCAAAATGGCCGCCAACTAACATGTCAGCGTATCTCATCACCGTTGGATCATTTTGGTGGTTCCAGTGATAAATTTCCTACTTCCTGCTTGGTCCTTGGCATGTACCATGTACTTCCTAATTCCGTGATTACATAATTAAGAATGAGTTACCTAAAATTTTCCTTTATTTTGTTGACAAAGCAGAAATATCCACCAGTTCAATGACTATATCCCTTCATTTAGCAATGTGAACCAACTGGTTCACATGGACGTATTCAAACTTGCAATACATCAAATGAAATGTTAAATTCCAATAATAATAATACTTTCCAAATCTTGTTCAGACGTAATACGCAACAATATGTAATATGTAACTTCACAGTACAAAATCATTGAGAGACGTTTCAACTAACGCTTTAAGTAAACTTTTATTTGATTACGAGCTTTTGAGTTTTCATCAGTGCATTTACATTTACTGTTGTACTTCTTGAGACATTTGGCAATGTACATGTATTGATGGTCTTGCGATCCTATTTACTTTAGAAGTATATGAACAAATAGCTGGATTTGTTTTTAATTTCGGGTGCTTTAAACATCCCATTTTCAACTTCTTTTACACATTTTTCTGATGTGCGTTTGCATCCTCAACTGTTTGGAATATTTGATTTATTGTTAAGAGTCGAAAAGATCATACCTGTTTTGAGTGCTTGGCTAATTTTATTTTTTATTATTATTATTATTATTTTTTGCTTGTAAATGAAATAAAGTGCAGCACCGTATTTAAGATGTTGACTGTGACTTTTGGCGAAACTGCTAGAGAAAAATTAACGAGTGGTAGAAACGTTTCAACGAGAGTAGAGAACACGACGACCGCTTTGTATGACTTCGCACATCAATTACTGACGACAATGTGGAAGAAACATAGAAAATGGTTCTAGAAAGTCGGCGAATCACTATCAGAAAGGTTTGACTGGAACTATGACAAAACCATTCGTGAAAATTGCATCACGATAATGCTCCAGCTTAGATCTCAAAATTCGTTATTTTTTCTTTAAAAAGAAAAGAAAACTCTGTTGTTTCAGACACCGGACAAGACCCCTTGCGCCTAGTTTAAATTCCCGAGACTGAAGAAGACCATGAAAGGGCGTCGTTTTGTCAATATTGAATTGCTGAACAACTTAACGAAAAGTGATTTACAAAAGTGCTTCCAAGATTGTAAAATTGTACTGGTACAAGTGTATTATAGCTCAGGGAGATTATTTTGAAGTTGATATTGATGAATATATAAGTATTCTTAAATAAAAAGTAAAATCTCTGTTATTTTTTTATTAAACCTCGTACATACCCTGTATCGTAGCAGAGCACACGTAGTTCCTCCGTTATCTACATATGAACAAACGCAGTGCTATGTGTCCTGAGTAATATGTTTAGTATATTTATTTTTTCTATCATAGTTATCAGATATTTTAAATCGCTTCAGCTAAATAAAAGAAATTATAGTTAATTCTCGAAACTGACAAGTCGATTCTTTCAATCATTGTGGTAAAGGGTCACTAATGAAACGAAAAGGAATGAATCCTTGCAAACAGAACTCAATGTTGAAAATCTGTACGTTTGTATGTTTATTGCGTTTTACGCCCGCTGCTTTCTCTATTATGTTCTGTATTTTCTGTTTAATGTTTCGTGTGTCGCTTCATACATTTAACGGGGTCGGCCGGTTTCTAAGTTTACGCTGTAACAAGCAAGAACGCCGTTCCAGCTTTGCAAGTTTAATGTAGCCCGCCTCGGTAGCGTAAATGGTAGCATGTCTGCCTCACGTTCAAGAGGTCCCGAGTTCGAATCTCGGTCAGGGTGAGTTATCTGGATAAGGCCTTTACCGGGATTTTCCATTATCCGTACAGATGAATGTCGGGTAGCTCTAAGCTCCATGGACCCTGGACACATTTGAGCATAATTTCACCCATTGCATTCACAGTCCGATATCACATAACGTTGGAGGACGTAATATTATAAACAAAAAAGAAACAGAACAAAAAAAGTTTCACGTAGGAACCAGGTTCGGCTTTACTGAGTTGGATAACTTCATGCAACTGATAGGTTGGTAATGCTGCTCACGTATGCCCATCCATTGAATTCGTGTCGTTACTCTGTGGTGATGCTGTTCATAAATAAATAAGGCATAGTTAGAATTATCGAAAAATGAACTTCGATCTTTACTGCTTAAGTTAGTGTTTGTCCAGGAATGTTGAGACACCATACGCAAGAGTGCAAGCGAAAGAGCAAATTACTATGAAGTGGGGAAAATTGCAACACAAAGAATGCTTTAGTATGGCGTGACAGAAGTTTATCTCTGAAAGCTCAACATCACTTAAAGTTACGTCTACTTGTATACGGCCTCAGTATTAATAAAATCATTCTTTTCTGACGATAAGGTGTTGTTGCTTAGGTATAAACTCCAACATTATAGCTATAAGGGCGGCCTTTGCAGCAAAATATACCATAAAAGTATGAAATACAAATTTGAACTGATATTTTGCGCACTAGGGAGTTTCAAATTCAATTATTTCTGGCATAGTCAAGCTGACTTTTATTTAATCGAACCTTCCGTAGTACATACGTGAAAATTAGGCTCATTCTAAACATTTATCTTCTGTTGTGCCTATGTGTTAAAAATGCCAATTTCTTCATTTTTAGTATTTCTCCTTCAGATAACATGGTGCCATTCTTAGCAGGGTGATAACGGGAGGTGCTGGGGTTACATCATGTGGACAACGTTCCTGCTCAATGACATCGGAAGAAACGCAATCGCCTGCACACTCACTGAAACACTGGCTTATATAACCGTTGGAAATTTCCATAGAGTTCCAAAATGTCACCGATGAAGCTTAAGATAAGTGGAATTTATACAATGAAAGTTTAAGTTATTGAAAATCACTAAATATATGTTTTATAATCCATTTTATTAAATAAAAAGCTTGAAAACAACATGGGGAACATCATTTACTAGAAAAATACACGAAATTAAACAGCACTCTGAAACATCATATCCACTTCAAAAACTGAAACTTAAAGACAAGGTTGTCGTCAGTAGACTAGGGATTGGACACACCAAACTGACGCATGGGCATCTGCTGAACAAAACACCGCAACCTGAATACAGCATTTGTCATATCGCCATGTCCGTCACCATTCGTCACTCAGAATGTCCGCAGTACCAACAACAACGAGAACAATGTAATCTTCCAGCTCTTCAAGGAGCCCTCAGTAAGCTATCTCACAGTACAGTACTATTTAAATTTCTAAAATTAATTAATCTAGATAATCAAATATCATCAATACACTTTTTAACTAAATGTTAAATTTGTAATAATTATGCTATTAAATACAATTACTAACATGGTATCGTGATATGACTATCTGTAAGTTAAAGCGACATTAACTAAATATTAATTTTAAAAAAGGAAGCTTAAAAATCAAGAAGTATGTTATGTATTAAATTTATGTTACAAAGAGTTTCATGTTTTATTTGTAGATAATCATGTACACGCGTAGATTTTCTTGTCCAACATAAAATTCGATAATATATATTTTTGGGGGGAAATATTAAAGGCATTTATTTGAAAATTTGAAACATAAAGAATATACCAAATACATCTGGTAAAACATTAAATAAGTTACTTATTTTCTCGTGTTGGCCCTCTTAATACGAATTCACCAAGCTTTACAAAGTTATAAGACGTCCCTGCAGTGTTGTGGTATTACTTAAGCCTTGGTGTCAGGGAACCCGGAGTCGATTCGGAGATCATTCTACTACTTAAACCCTGGTAGGGGACACCCCCTGACTTAACACAGTAGTAGCTTTGATCTAGCAAATGACTAGGCTCCACAAGCTTCCACCGATACGTCACTTTGTCCATGGCGTGTGTATAGACCCAAGACAATGCACCGGACGTGCGTCGAGCCTTGACCAAATCACTTCTCTTTTTTCCAAACGTCCTCCAACGTTCAGTCATATAGGACGATGAATGAAATGACGTTCAAATGAGTATAGGGTACATAGAGCTCAGAGTTACCAGACATTCATCTTTCAGGATAAGAGAAAACCTCCAACGTTAAGTCATATCGGACGATGAATGAAATGATGTTCAAATGTGTACAGGGTACATAGAGCTTAGAGTTACCAGACATTCATCTTTCAGGATAAGAGAAAACCTCCAACGTTAAGTCATATCGGACGATGAATGAAATGATGTTCAAATGTGTACAGGGTACTTAGAGCTTAGAGTTACCAGACATTCATCTTTCAGGATAAGAGAAAACCTCCAACGTTAAGTCATATCGGACGATGAATGAAATGATGTTCAAATGTGTACAGGGTACATAGAGCTTAGAGTTACCAGACATTCATCTTTCAGGATAAGAAAAAACCTCCAACGTTAAGTCATATCAGACGATGAATGAAATGATGTTCAAATGAGTACAGGGTACATAGAGCTTAGAGCTACCAGACATTCATCTTTCAGTATAAGGGAAAACCCCAACATTAAATGATATCGGACGATACATGAAATGGTGTTCAAATGAGTACAGGGTACATAGAGCTTAGAGCTACCAGACATTCATCTTTCAGTATAAGGGAAATCCACAGATAAAAACTACCCAGAAAACTCACCCTTACCGAGATTGGAACTCGGGACCTCCTGAACGTGAGGCAGACACGCCACGATCTACACTTCAGAGGCGAGCAATTTGCTTGTTTTGGCACGGATTTAGCCTACTAGATTTGAACTTTTAAAGAAAATGCAAACTAAACTTTTAATTAAAATTATTTAAGGATACATAAAAGCAAATGCAGTTAGTAAAAAGCTTCAGAAAAAATATTCCCTTAAAATAACGCCTTAGCCTGTTTACTAACTTCTTCCAATGTACCATCGTGATATGTTTGGTAGTTTCTAACCCCTTCCTTTAAATGATAATAGACTTGTTCTTGAAGCGAACGTATTATTTATAACTCGTTCCCGTAGCATATTTACCTTTTAATTAGGCAAGTATTGAGTGATGTTTCCACACCTTCTTTCCTTCCTTACCAATGAACACGAACACCTGTTCAATAACTCCCGTTGCATTATCGGTGCATTGTTCGGAGTCAAGAACAGTGTTCGCTGACCTATTACGTAGCAGCTATCGCGTAACAAAATTAATTTGCTGAAATGGAAGTGCTAGTGCTCAGAGAATTCTGTACTTGTTTGAGTTGGTTCGTTCGTTTTCATTAAAAAGGTTTTATTGGAATGAACGCGGGGCAAGCAATTGCTGTAAAACTGGGTCGTTTTCTTCTCTCCCAGCTAAAATTTTCAAACGTTCTCTTTGTGCCACGTGTTGTACCATCATTTAGCTCACATACAGGATTTTCATTTTAAGTGGATAGGCCTCGCGCTTTACTGCGTTTTATGTAGATGAAATTATGATATCCGATCGCCAGTCGCTGGAAGTTTATTTGCTTAACAATAAAGTTTTGGGCACTTAAAATAGGCTCTACGACTATAAAACATAGGCACCGAAAATAAAGTCTTAATGCCCCAAAAGTAAGTCTCTATAAGAGTTAAACATGAAGTGCTATACCTATACCTAAAATTTATTTCCTCTTTTCATTATTCAGTTAACTTTAAATCTGAAGTTTACTAGTGATATTAAAATATTAAACGGCCAATTTACTAGGGTATCTGTAAGACGTTTTGGTTCTGTGGACTTTCAGCATAAATTTTTTAAAAAATAATCACGCTCAAATCATAACGAACAGATGACTAAAAATAAAACATACGCACCAGATATATCGCTTCAAATTACTCTACACCTTAAATGGAACCACCCCACCACACATTATATTTAAAATCACAATATATTATCCTTAACAGAATATAAGATACTGTTTGAAATGCCACAGAAAACCCCGGAGAAATCTTGCCAATATGGTATATTTTCCAAAAAAATTTTCAAACATAGAAAGTTTAAAATATGAGATTAGTTTTTACAAAACTGTATACATAATAAGCAACATAGCTTGAAACGTTCAATAAAGAAATTTGAGACACGAAAGCGATCGGAAATTCGCCATCCATCCTTCTGTCATTATCGTATGTAATCGCCAACTAATGCCAAAGAATAATATAGAGGGTTTAAGTATTCTTTGTCTCCCCTGCAAAATAAATAAATAAATTAAATTAAGCGAGTGGTCGAGCGGTTGAGTGGTCGAGTGGTCGAGTGGTCGAGTGGTTGAGTGGTCGAGTGGTTGAGTAGTCGAGTGGTCGAGTGGTTGAGTGGTTGAGCGGTTGAGTGGGTGAGTGGGTGAGTGGGTGGGTGGGTAAGTAAACAAACAAGTAAATAAATACATAAATAAACAAACAAATAAGTAAATAAATATATATAAATACTTGCTAAAAATACTGAAATAAATCATTCCTTTGCATTTTTACCTCTACTTTATTTTTTTAAGTCCGTAAACATGTCTCAACGGATGTGTTAGGAGATACCTAATGGTATGTGACAGCCTTCTAGATGCTCAAGTTGCTCTCGGGAAGCAAGCCAGGTAAAAAGACGATTACAACTTGGGCATATTCGTCACCAGGAAAGCTTCAGGTCTTATTTTATCTTTCTAGATCTCATCCCGTAATCTTGCTTCGTCACGTGTCCACAGAGATCTAAGCTAGAAACTTACCCCTGTTTCCATACGTGAAAAACAGATGGCAGCTTGCGCACGTATTCACATAAACAAATGTGTGTTTTAATTCCACAACTGTTGAACAGATGGCACTAGGATTTCAGTCATCGAGTCTAGCTCAGAGGGAGACACTTCGAGAGCTGTGAAGCGAGGCCTGCAGTGCGTGTGACGTCAAGCAAGAGCCCTGTAGTACCTATATAAATGGCGCTGTGAGTACAGAGTCTGAGGATTCAGTCAGGTGTACCGCACTCAATGACAACAATGTAGCTGCCACGTACCTAATGGAACTGTTAAATTTACAATGTGACGATTTATTGAAGGACAAATATACACATAAGAAAGAATTGGCTGATTTTTACAAGAATGTTTCGCAAACCAGATATCTTAGCCGCATGGACATTATTGTCGCGAACGCATTGTTGAGACGAGGCGGTGCGAGGGACGAGTTAAAAGAGAGGGGTAGTACAATGCAGAGATAAAAGCTCGCCGAAACGGAGTGCGGAGGAGATGGATTTCTGGAGAGTTCGACTTTCTTCTAGCGCCGTCTTCATAGTTTGAGAACATTCCGGAATAGGAGTAAGCTATAAAAGCCGCCTCCCGCCACTGGGAGAGAATCGGTCAGTAAATGGACGCGTGTGGGTGAACAGCTGTAAAAGTGAACTCTTTTGTGGTCGATGACCTTGCAAGTTGTATGTGTATGTGACGTAATTTTGCTACTGTAGGTGTTGACCGAAGTGTGTTTCTACGGAAATAAACAGCAATTTTTTGTGTTTGTAACCTGGACTTTTAATTTCACGAACCCACAAAGTCACATTATATATGTTTGGCTTGACATATGCATGCGAACATTTTTTTCTGTTATGAAATTAGCTAAGTCCAAACCCCGAAGTACCTTATCGGATTACAATCTAACATGCAGCCTTGGATTACAAATTTCCCAGACATTACGTCCTGAAATTGATAAACTAGTTAAAGAAAACCAAAACAGAAGGTGTGAAAATGTCTACCTAATTTTGTTCTGAATGGGTCCCCTCTCATTTGCAGAGAGAATTACTTTGGTTTATTTATTTGCTTTATAACATGCCTGACCTTCAGGTAAACTATGAGTTGAACTTTTATATATTTTCTCATATAACAGAGCCAAAATGTAAGTGTCTATAAACCGTGACCAATTGTGTAATTAAAGCAGTCAGCATTAATATTACAACACGCAAGATGTAAGTGGTACGTATTATTAATACCCGGTATCTTCCCTGTCTTTCCTACGCTGTCAGAATCCCAACACATCAAACTGCTCCCTTCCTCTTGGCAGCAGAAATCAGCACAGTGACGTCACACACTAACCTGCCTTTCGTTCGGGAGCATATTGTGACTTTGTGGGTTCTTAGAATTAAAAGTCCAAGTTGCAGCAATTCAAAACATTCTTTATTTCCTTAGAAATACGCTTTGGTCAATCCTTACAGCATCAGAATTACGTCACATACACATTTAAAATCTTTCAAAGTCATTGACCACAACAAAGAGCTCATTTTGAAAACACAGCAGTTCCAATTACAACTCTCGTTACGACTCTTGTTTGCGACTGTCCGATAAACTAGCCATGGCTTCTTTTTATACGACCATTCATGATTCCAGACGATTGTAGAATGTTCTCTATCAATCAAGATGTCACTAGAATCTTCCATTTATCTAACTTTATCTGTTCCGGCAGACCTTTTATCTCCGCGCTATTATTATCTGTTTCAGTATGATCTTTATCTCCGTGTTGCATTATCAGTCCCTTATCTCTCCGCACGGCGCTGTCCCTTTGTGCGCGTTGCCGCCAGTCACAACAATATTTGGCGGTTAGAGCTGATGAAGCTAACATCACACCGCCACTACCCCTCTTCCCCTGGTCTGGCTATTTAAATTATCTTTGGAGAGATGGTAGATCACTTGCTATTCCCATCTATTTTCATTTTTACTGTTGTTTCAAACTGAACTTTGGGTCGTGATATTAAACGTTCAATCTGGTATTTACCTTGGTGATTGACAGAAACCATAAAAAGTACCCAATCGGTTTGGTCGCTCCACAGAATTTGATCCCAAGTTTAGTAACTGCTTGAAGAAAATGGAATATAAGTGATAAAATAAGCAGTTTAATAATCTAAAACCTTACATAGGTATGTATGATCAAAATTGTAATTTTAGGCTTCACAAAACGCCTCCCATAGATTTATAATTATTATTTATCTATATCTAAAAGTGTTTTCAAGTTTTTAAATGGCAAAGCAAGACGTTCAGCAATACCTGATTTAAAAGAAAAATTTTTCCTATAAATGCCAAAAGCACTTCAGAAGCTTCTCTAAAGTGTTCTAAACAAAATTACATATACATTTATGGAATTGATTAACTATTCCTATCAAGCGGATCATGAACAAATTTTAGACCACTTGTTCTCAAATACGTACATTAAAGCAGATGATTTATCAGAATCAACTTACCATAGAAGCATAAAGGTGCCTAAGCCCTTTTTCGCACTCAAATGTTTTCTATAAAGCAGAATTTTTTAACTTCATTATCTGCTAGTCATTTCTATAAGTTAAGCTGGTTTGAAATGAGTTAAATACATTGTATATTTTTAAGTTTAAATCAATGGTTATTTTTAAATAAGTCTGCTTCCCAGATCAATTACGCACGTTGCAAATATGTACGAATATTTGGAATTCTCTACTCCAAATAGTCTCCAAAAAAAGATGCTTGTTCTGTGAAATATTTCCTTTCTACTCGTTTATGTTTAAACACTAAATAAACAACATTATTTGGAACCATGAAACACCGAAAAAAATAATTCTCACTTCTTTATAATTATCTATAGCATTTTTAGCTTCACCATTCCGCACAAGTTCACTTTTCCCCGCTTCAAAATCTTTCTCCCACTCCATAAATTGAGAGACAGCGGAAATGAAAGAGAGCACAGGAATACATTGAAGTGTACATTATGCTTCCAAAATCCAAGAAGTCCGTACTTAAGGTATAGCAGCCTATAGACGGATACCACTTTGGTGAGAGTAAAGCATGAAAAGACACATGTCGGAGATCTATCGCAAGCTTGACCAGTAAACTTTAGATACTATGTAAAAATACAAGACCAGTTCACCTTAACTCACTTTGAAGCTAACTTACAGACATGTGCAAATTATTAGACTCATTCATGTTTTTTTTTTTTTTTTTTTTTTTTTTTTTTTTTTTTTTTTTTTTTTTTTTTTACTTTGCTTCAGTTTAACATTCAAAATAATACTTATTTATCGCCGTAACCTATTTCAATTTGTCGTAATTCTTTTCATTGCTATAATATGAAGCATATTCAGTGAAATTTCTCTCTTAATCATAGCTGGGGGATTTTGCTTTTACGTATAGTAATATGGCGGTAGCTCTGAATTAAGAGCAGCCATTTTCTTCATGTCTGTTTATACAACTGTTTGGTGATATTGCTTTCATTTGGTGAATGTAGTAATTGAAGATTGTTAATATTTGCCTTTATTGTGTTTTGCGGCTAATATATCCTCAGTATTTATTATTAATTGATCTCAAGCCAGGTAACATCGTGTATCTTATCCTTAGCATTCACATTGATTCAAAAGTGAGGTTATGGGTAAAACTGCTGACATCCCCAAGGAAAGTAGCTGTAACTGAGAGTCTTTTGAAGGAAACTCTTTATTCACAACGTGAAATAGCTAAGAAATTGTGTATTTCACAAAAATCTGTTAGTCGCATTAATCAAGCTTTAACCTTGGGCTGGGACGTTGACCTCACAAAGGGATGGAAAATGCGGAAGGAAAAGAAAGCTATCACCAAGGATGCAAAGAAAACTTGTACAGGTGGAAAAACAAAATAGAATAGCAACCAGCATTGACCTCAGTAATCAACTAAAGCAGTACGATACAGAAATATCAGACTCGTAGTTCGCAGAAGATTATGTGAAGCAGGTTTCCCAGCACGCAGGCCTCGTAAAATGGCTAAACTGACACCTGCAATGGCAAAAAAGGCGTTTAGAATGGGCCAAAGAGATGCAGAAACATCCAGAGGAATTTTGGAGAAAGGTAAATAGTATGAAAATTGTATATAGCATAACATTAAAATATGTGTATGTAAATTTTATGTAAATGAAATAAGCAGCCCAAACTTTGTTTCTCTCATTGCTCGTTTTGTGATACTATCTTTGAGCAATTTTAAAACTATTTAATATTAATACAGGTTTTTATTGTTTCAGGTAATTTTCTCAGTTTGAGAAGTATGTGAAGAGAGCAGTCAATATGTGAGAAGGACAGATAAAGAAGCATTTTCCCCTTAGTGTGTCGATCAAAGAGTAAAGCACCCAACATCAAAAATGGTCTGGAGCTGTAAATCTGTCCATGGACCTGGAAGATTATACATAGTTGTGGGATCTATGGAGCAGAAACAGTATAAAAGTATATTAGAAACAAGTCTATTTCCGCAAAGTAAAGAATGGTTTCCAAATGTTGATTCTGTGTTCATGCATGACAGTGCTCCCTTCCATAGAGCAAAATCTGTAACCCAGTTCCTCAAAGAAAACAATGTAAAAGTACTACCATGGCCGGGGAATAGCCCTGATTTAAATCCAATAGAGAATCTGTGGGGTGTTGTTAAACAGAGACTGAAAAAATTGAAAATAACAACAAAAGTTCAGCTTATTGAGGACCTGATAAGCTTTCGGCACAGAGATGAAGAAGTAAAGGAAAAGTGCTCCACCCTTGTAGAGAACATGCCTAAACGCATCAAAATGGCAATAAAGGCTAAAGGAATGCATACAAAATACTAAGAGTTGAAAAAAATATTTTGTAATATTTTTTCTGTTAAATAAATAGAAAATAAACGGTATATGTTAAAAATTTCACCGTTGAGTCTAATAATTTGCACACGTCTGTACAATCATCTCCTTTATTACAAGTACATAGCGTAAACATATCACCTTCGGAACGTCTGTCTGCGCTGCTTGTAATTTCTCCGACGGCCTACAACGTTTCCCTTTTACGCTGCTCTGTTTGGCAACTCTGACACAATAATCCCAATATTCACTAGTGAACTGCTCTTCAACACTGAACATCAGGAACCCGCCGCCGCCGTGACAGTATATTAACAGTATAAACTGTTTCTTAAGAACTGTGCGACTGCGCACAAAGTAAACACGCACGGACCCTTGGGAGCTGTTGAAAAGCTCCAACACGGTTATACGCTTACGGCTATTAACGTTTATTCGCTGCCGATAATGGCCTGCCGAGAGGTAATCAAAGTTTAGCGTGGAATTAGCGCAGGTGCCATTGTTGTTTTTATTGCTCCCGCGGCCATATTGCGCACCGACGTTACATTTTACTTTAATTATTGGGAGTGCATGTATGTTTCTTTTCTACTCTTCCTTTCGCACAAGTAACATTATTATCAATTGTTTTCCTTCTCCTCCTCGTTATTTCATTTTTATATTTCTACCACTAAGGTGCCTAAGGCAGAGGAAGCACTCAGCTTTAAATGTATCAACATTTCACTAAAAATGTACCTTCGCGCTCTTCATCACTACATAAAACGACCAGGAGTGGGCAGGAACAACGTAACTCTTGAAAAGGCCACTGAGCTGAATCGGGAGAGCATCTACTTGGTGAAAGAAGAGTCTTGGGTTCGAATTCCGGCTGAGGGGGATACATTCTCTCCAGCTGTTATCTATAAGCAATATGTTTCAAAAGTACAACGTCACCAATCAGACCATTTCAATAAAAGCTGGGATATCAGTGAAAAATGTTTCAAAAGCAACACAATCCCTAAGTGATTAACATGGAAAATGTCGATTCTTTTTCATATACCAAAATTCTGACTGTAATTATATACTTTGTAAATCAAACTCTTACAGGTAATCTGAATATTATTTCATAATGCTTAAAGAAATATTTGAGGAGAAAATACATATTTAAACATTTATTGCAAAAGTGCATGTTGACATTTTGAATGCAGGATATATTGAGTTACTCTTTTACGAATCAAATTTCTACTATCACTTCATAAAGTCTCTGGACTCAACATATTAAATAAAAATCTTACGTATTTGTGCACTCTTTCTCTGCTTATTCTTGTGCAAAGTATTCCTGAGAGAAACTTATTCGTCTATTTGCTTTATGTTAATCGAGATAAACAAAGAAATGGCTATTAACTATTTCCTTCGTGTATTTTCATAAATTGTATATCTTTAACTCTGTATTTTTGTGTAGTAAGATTTTGTCTATATCTAACACTTTACCAGAATTACAAGTCATTCAGAAAGTCGATTTTTCTGAGGACATGTCCAAAAAGCTCAATGTACACATTCCATTTGTTATGGAAATATTTCAAATGTGTGTATTTTAATAGAAGCACTTCTAAATAAAATCACAATTTCCAGATTTTTTCCACATAAATAATAGTGTTCGGGATGGAAGAGCTACCTTAAAATCTTTTTTTTTTAAATGTACGTCCTCCAACGTTGTCATAACGGACGATGAATGGAATGGGTGAAATGATGCTCAAATGAGCACAGGGACCATAGAGCTTAGATCTACCGACATCCGTATATCAGGATAAGGGAAAACCCCGTAAAACCCTTATCCAGGTAACTTACCCTGACCGAGATTCAATACTCGGGACCTCCTGAAAGTGAGGTAGACACGCTACCACCACGCTACCAAGGCGGGCTCTTAAAATCTTTGTGTGGCATCCTTGAATGATGCTGAACTTAAATACCAAGCTATACATAGTATCTTATATAATAAATAATATACACCAGCCAATTCATCCCTATAGGGGAAAAGCCTCCTACTAGTGCAGGGAGTTGCTTCTATGAGCTCATTAGGGTAGCAACTCCTAAAAGCCTCATGCTTGCTTGTCGGTACCTCCTTATCTATTGTTAGGACTACTAATGTTCTGTATTCTATACACAGTGTACTTAGATCTATGTTAGATTGATTTATATATATATATTCTATAACATATGTTCCACTGTACTTAAAGTGATATTTCTATAATTTGAACTCTACTAAATCAGGTGATCCATCGTCTTAAGTTCCCTCTGGCGTATTATGATTTTTGTAATTTACATTGATCCTACTTCTCCTTGAACTGCACTTCAACTTAACACTGACACTAACACAGACACTTCTGTTGCAAACTACGACGTGGTGTATTTGTGTATTTTTGCTTCATGTTTGTCTGTCCTTAGCTTCTCCCGTCCATAGTGTTCCTGCT
The DNA here is from genome assembly GCA_030765055.1 of Mantis religiosa. Classification (NCBI taxonomy): domain Eukaryota; kingdom Metazoa; phylum Arthropoda; class Insecta; order Mantodea; family Mantidae; genus Mantis; species Mantis religiosa. The sequence continues at coordinate 105,073,874 of CM060956.1, read as the reverse complement.
GTCCTCCTAAAGTCGTCTGCCCACCGTTTCTTCGGTCTCCCTATCGATATTGGTCCTATTCTCGTACCCCATATTGTTCTTTGGGTCCATCAGCCGGGGTCCATTCTGGCGACGTGCCCTCCCCATCTCCATTTCAGCTCATCCGCCAGTACAGCTGCGTCAGTCATACCTGTCTGATTTTTTGTAGTCTCATTTGATATCCTGTCTCGTATTATCTCCATTTTTCGCTGTCAAATATGAAGCATTGCTTTCGTTTTTACATTAGAGACAAGACTTGGCAGCCGTATAATAACACAGGTTTCTATTACCTAGTTCTTTAAGCTTAACTTAAGGGACCGGTCTTCCAAACTTCTTCTACTCCAGATTGATGTGCCTTTTTATCTCCAATATATAATTGATTCAAAAAGATGTTGTTTGCCCATAGTAGACGTATTTACTGGCGTATTGCAGGTTCTCCTCATTGACACTTATTTGCCCTCAACAGTATTCGTCGTCAGCTTGGTTTTTCTTGGGTTCATGGTTAGTCCTACCTCAATACTTACTATGTCTAGCTTTGTTAACATCGATTGCAGTTTCTTTGCGGAACCAGCCACCAGTAACATGTCGTTCGCAAACCGTAGTTACGTCAATCGGAGGCCGTCTATGTTTATGCCATACCTCTTTCTCCAGTTCAATTACTTGAATTAAATCTGTAAACTTAAGTGCCCTGTGATTTCACTGCTACTCGCTATGAGTGGCAGATATATAAATTTATAATAATCAATAAATGGAACTGTTATTTAATTTCCTTCTTTAACTTTTTCATATTTTTATATGTTACACTTACATATTTGCTAGTATATGTAAATATTATACGTACAGAAATGAAGTCAACTAATAAGGATACGTGAATCTCACATTTGATAAAACACTGAAAACTGGTTTAATACTCAAGGCTGGCATGCTTAAACATAACCGATGATGATTTCCAGCAAATTGTATCAAACCAACATGTTCTGGAAGTGGAATGTTCTGGCCTTTCGAAGTTCGAACGGCCTAGTAAAAATCCCTCATGGTAACAAAGCCTCTTGTACATCAAACGCCCGCCTCGGTAGCGTAGATGGTAGCATGTCTGCCTCACGTTCAAGAGGTCCCGAGTTCGAATCTCGGTCAGGGTGAGTTACCTGGATAAGGTTTTTTCCGGGGTTTTCCCTTATCCTTAAAGACGAATGTCAGGTAGCTCTAAGCTCCATGGACCCCGGACTCATTTGAGCATCATTTCACCCATTCCATTCATCGTCCGATATGACTTAACGTTGGAGGACGTAAATTACAAAACAAACAAACATGTACATCCAACTTCGTGATGTCAGCTAGTAACTCTGCTTAAATGTTGCTGTTCATTTTTTCGCGGTAAAAAAAGGTGAGGGAATCGTTTGAAAATTTTTCAACAGCACGCCGACAACGCCGTGAAAGTATTCCATGTCGAATATAATCCTGTTGCTTAATTATTGGACAAAATAGACGTAGAAATCTTTTGTGCTGATACAAAGAGTTATAGGAGCAACCTCCTTGACTACTTCATATAATAAAGCTGCCTATTGTGTAGATAGCTTGGGATTCGAATGCTATCCACTCGCATCAGGTTAAGTGATTACAGGGTAAAGTGAATTATCGACAGTTTGTTGATCAGTACCTTGACAGTTCGTCATAACAGACATCTAACATTTTACACAGTTTTTGGTTCTGCATTTTGATGCCTTAGATAATTCTGTAAGCACTGGCTGATTAATAAGTAGTGCCTAACTAGAGGCTGAACATAAAATGTCGATCAATTTTTGGGAAAATGGTTAATTATGAATTTCTTTTACAGTTGATCCGAAAGATGTTCTCAACTGACGAAGGAATCACTTTAGTTTGAGCACGTTTCAGGGGATTTGTGTATCAAGAGGCTTCAGCGTAATTTTAACGAAAAATCTGTACAAGGGCTAATACCCCGCTACTGATGCAGAAATTTCAAAGTACAGGTGGTGTGCAGGACGTGATATGTGCAGGTAGACTCAAGGTGACCAATAAAACTGTGCAGCAGGTAAGCGATGCTATGACCGCATTCGTAGGAGGTTAAGTCGAGAGCGGAGTGTACCACAATCGCAGTGTAGAAGATTCTGCATTTCACTTAAAAAACGGCGATACCTTCTCCAAATTCGAGATGTACTGTTAAGGGAAGTCTTAGCTTGTCGTGAAGCAATGTGTTACGACATGTTGCAGGCAGTTGAAGAGGCCAATTTGTTGCAAAATACATTGTTTAGAGATGAGGCCAATTTCCACATATGATGCACAAGTGCAGAGTGTGGGAGGATGAACAGCTAAATCAGATCCTGGAGTGAGAACGAAACGCCTCAAAAGCCAAGGTATGGCTAGGGTAGGTGTATGGGTCATTCTTCTTTTGCAGAGTATGGGAGGATGAACAGCTAAATCAGATCATGGAGTGAGAACGAAACTCCTCAAAAGCCAAGGTATGGCTAGGGTAGGTGTATGGGTCATTCTTCTTTTGCAGAATATGGGAGGATGAACAGCTAAATCAGATCCTGGAGTGAGAACGAAACGCCTCAAAAGTCAAGGTATGGCTAGGGTAGGTGTATGGGTCATTCTTCTTTTGCAGAGTGTGGGAGGATGAACAGCTAATTCAGATCATGGAGTGAGAACGAAACTCTTCAAATGTCAAGGTATGGCTAGGGTAGGTGTATGAGCCATTCTTCTTTTATGAACGAACAGTGATAGGCCATTCGTATCTTGATATGCTGCCACAGTTTCTTCAACCACAAATTCAGGAGGATGTCATCTTGGAAACTGTGATTTTCCATCAGGGTGAAGACCCTCCTCTTTCGCATTGAAGTACCTGCATACCACATTCCCAGGTCGACAGATTGCTAGTGGTTCACCAGAACTGACACCTCTTCACGTTTTTGCATAGGGATAGTGAAATCACAAGTTTACAAAGTTAAAATCTACTCCATTGTCATTTTTAGGGAGTGTATCAGGCAGGCAGTGCGCAACATGCCACCTGCGATGCTTACCAAAATGTTTGAGGCAGTGATTCATCGCTGGGAAACTTTTGCAGTACTGCAAGGTGGTCATATCGAATGAGACTAGGGGAAAATTCCCACGGGTTATGTGTTACCATGCCATATGATCTAAATTAAGTGTATGTTTTTAAATTTAATATTACGTTTCCTCAAAAATGAATCAAATATTCGTGTTTACCACATAAATACTAATGTCGTACCTAGATTCAATATATTAATCGAGGATTAGAATTTATGTTACGTTTTTACTTCTACAGAGTTTATCCAGAATCCAGCCTAGTTTGGATGTATTTAAAATGTAAAGTTAATCACCAACAAAGCTGCTAAGAATTTTCACAAAACGTCTCATTCTTAAAACGATCCCAGCAAAATTTGTATGCGATTCACAATATTCAAGGAACTGTGTTAGCCCTATCACTGGGGTGGATTCACTTCATCCCCAGATTCGACCTTGAGACTACCGGAAGAGAAATAGCGACAACTAGCCAAGGAGATAACTGTACCCCGCTATTCCCCTGTGACGTAGGCTGTCTGGCGCCACCAAGCCTACGCTTTCCCTGTAATCTGCATTGTAATTATACCTCACGTCTGTGTGTGTATGTATGTGTGTGTGTGTGTTTGTGTGTGTGTGTGTGTGTGTGTGTGTGTGTGTGTGTGTGTGTGTGTGTGTGTGTGTGTGTGTGTGTTCAGGACTCGAACAAAGTTCGTCGTGGCTTCGCTCAAAACATGTTCTATATAATTCACAATACTTGGTAAATATAAAAAACTAGTTGAAAATATCTAACAGACAGAACAATATTTGGTAAGGAGTGCATTTGGCATTAAATAACGTTTGTCACTGATCTTTCGATATATGCTACTTCAACTGGAGCACAAGTCAATGTCAGAAACAAGATGCTTTAGTTCCCTATTTTTTGAAAAGGTCTAATAATGTTGATTGGGTTGTGTACGTATACGCAATCTGCAGAAGAGACAGCGGTGTGGTCAATATTTCCATTAACTGGGCAGCTTCTCAGAAACGTTTCTGTTTGAAGCAACAGAACTAAGCTATCTTCCAACAAATAGGTAAACTCTGCAAAATGGTCCTGAATCATAGCATTGACATAGTTTTCTCTATTCACTTTTGTAAACTGTTCTTACCAACACTTACTACTGCAATTTCTTAATTAACATCCTTTAACCGGCTGTCATACCGGACAATGAATAAAATGATGCTCAAAAGAGTACAGGGTACACAGAGCTTAGAGTTACCAGACATTCATCTTTCAGGATAAGAGAAAACCTCCAACGTTAAGTCATATCGGACGATGAATGAAATGCTGTTCAAATGAGTGCAGGATACATAGAGCTTAGAGTTACTAGACATTCAGTTTTCAGAATAAGAGAAAACCTCCAACGCTACGTCATATCGGACGATGAATGAAATGATGTTCAAATGAGTACAGGGTACCTAGAACTTAGAGTTACTAGACATTCATCTTTCAGGATAAGAGAAAACCTCCAACGTTAACTCATGTCGGACGATGAATGAAATGATGTTCAAATGAGTACAGAGTAAATAGAGCTTAGAGTTACTAGACAACTCTGCAGACCTGTATCCGAAAGTTTCAGACCTTCTTAGCTGGTATGAAACTAGAGAGCTATTCTTTATGCTTGTGCAGATGACGTTACTGTAGTAATCGACCTATGTTCGATCCTTTGGCCCAAACAATTTTATATTCTGGTAGGTGTGGACATCTCTCTCTCTCTCTCTCTCTCTCTCTCTCTCTCTCTCTCTCTCTCTCTCTCTCTCTCTCTCTCTTCCATTCCTATGATAATGCACATATGCTGCAACTTCCTAATCATTTCTCGGTCTGTTAGGTAGCTATATTTCCGCACATTGTCGTGCAGCTGTTGGCGTAGACACTGTTCCAGCCCGCATTCGATCGATGGATCGTGTCTGACAGAAGTTCCTCTCCAGAACAGATTCCCTGAATTATAACTGATGCCTTTTAAATTCCAAACACCACTCTTCACCAACCAGTAAATACAAAATACAGCAAATTTCAAACCTAATTGTGCTAAAAGAGTACCAAATGAATACCAAATATGAAACACAGTGAAATTACCTCCATTAAAACCAAAAGGCTTATTTGTGTTGTGTTTCTCTTATATCATCAATTTTCCAGTCATATTTGTATGAATATACAGATTTAAACACTGTTTTAATATCGTATAAAATATTTACAGTACAAGTGCTTCAAGACCTATTTTTTCACGAGTTTTATCCACGAGTGTATAAATACTAGTACCATACAATGTTTTATCAAACACTTATCCTAATCATTAAAAGGGTCTACTACTTTTTAACTAAACTATAACAAAATAGGCAATTATTTGTAATTTTATGGAATATAGGGATATTTATACCAAGGCCAGCTGGATGTGTACCGTTGGCTAATACCTAATATAAGAGAATCGATATTGCCTAGCCGTTTCTGTACCGGCGCCGTGTTCTTGTTCGACATCCTTGGCTGTTTAGCCTTGCAACTTTCTGCGGATGAAAAATATAGTTCGCATATCATTTTTAAAGACTTTATATCTAATGCACAATATATAAATAACTTCACATTATCACAAATGCAACAGTCAAACAGTAATTAATTAGTATCTTATTTGGTCAATGTAAGTGTAATTCGTGTGTATTAACCAGAGTGCACGCTGCTTCTGCGCAGTTTAAAATCAGAAGAAAGAGAGAGAATCAGTTTACAACATGTCTGCTTCCATGCAATATTAAACATCACAGAGGGAAACCATTAAAAATTGGTGAAAAACAAATGATATTGAACGTCTTTTGAAAGTCGTGTGGAAAACATCCAACTTTAGCAATGGATGATATTCATTTTTCAGCAGTATATGCGGATGTTTCAGCGCCAAGTAATGACGCTCGAAATGAGGTTATAACCTTTCTACTCCGGGAAAACATCGAAAAAGAAAGTAGCCAGTTGTGGAAGGTAAACTTGATGAATTTGTTAAAAGTGCTATTCTTTGCAAGGTTCATAGCTTCTTTGAAAGAAACGAACCAAAGAAATTTGTCCCTAGTCAGATTCCAATTAGGTACGTAATATGTTGTCTCCCCCCCCCCCCCCCCCAATTGCATGTCTGTAGAAATTTCAAGTCATTACCAAAGTGGCTACAGGTACTAATTCAGAACTATTGTTCCGCAGAAAGATCCGTAGCTGAGTTTTTCATTTATAGATGAGGTGAGATTACGTGAACAAATCAAATATTTGAGTGGTTGAAAGCATTTAGTCACTGTTTAGCGTACAAAAGGAAAACTATATTACACATTACACACACTTTTGCATTTAATCTTAGCGTAAAAGTTTTGCCGCATAAGTTACTCAAAACATAGAAAACGGCAAAGCAAAACTTTGCATAGAAGTTCGTTGACAAAGCCCATGTTTGCGGCGTGGGAATTGCAATCACAGTCGCAGGCGGAGTAATACATTTTCCCGCTTTGTTTACATCTCTGCATAAACTAAGCGTGGCACCGGTATAGTAACTGTGTTTTATGCATACAATGGTTAAATTGAAATTTTATCCATCCTTAGGTATTTTATTCAACACTTAACCAACACTTTAATACAAAAAAACCAGTGTGCTGGGTAACCTACATCAAATACAAAAACTACACATACTTACTCTTTGTTGATGTTGATTGTCATTTTTGTATATGGACGTTAACCTTGTTAGCGACATGTTTTATTCAGATGATAACTACTTCAAAATACATCTATTTTCGCTTAAATAATAGTAGACTACGTGGTTTTCTGTATAATATGATTACCGAACACCACACCAGTAAATCTGCTAAATGTAAAATTATAATGTATGACAGATGAGGTATGTCTGATATACTAATATTGTTAAGCGGGTGTTTCATTCGTTTCAGCACTTATAGAAGAAAATGGAAGGTTGTATATGTTGGTTTATGACCAAAATATACCAAATGTAAGAGTCTGTTTTTGTATTATCGAAATGGTGGGTGTAGTTATGAACTTATTAATACTTTGGAAAATTTCTTATGGAAATTACAAAATTTTTAAAGTTATTACTCAGGGATAGCATTTTCGAATATTACTATATACAGTGCGGGCGATGGTTCTGTGCCGGTGGAGACCGTGTGCGCAGTCATTTAAAATCCACTTGCTGAGCCTACACTCTCGGTCATGCGCAGTACACTGAAATGGCCAGTATCGTGGAGAGATTTAACCGGGTAACTTCTAACGCTTTGGTGCCGTCACGTTAAGTTCTTAAAGTTTTAGAAGTTGTGATTATTATTGACACTGGTGATTAGCCTTTTGTCTGTGTGTATGTGTGTGCTTTTATATATTTTCTTATTTAGATTAAAATGCCTCCAATTCAAAGCAAACTTGGTGGGAAAACACTTCACAGACAAACCACGAAATTATTAATCAGAATCTATTCTGAAACGGGAAGTAATTTCTGGCAATATGCTAATAAATTGCAAGAGAGGGTGAGTGCAGCAACAAAAGTATCTGAGAGAGAATTTCGTAAAATAATTAAAGGGGAGAAATGTGAGGCACAAGTGACCTCCTGTGAAACATCTGGAAAGTACATCGTGTACCAGAAATAATCAGTCATTGATGACTTTGATAGGTGTATAATTCGCCAAACAATTTATATTGTGTATAGTTAGAAGAAAACTGTACCCACTGTCAAAATTTGGGACTCCTGAAATATCAAGATTCCATTAACTTTAAAGGGGGAAGCACTAGTTTAAAAACTATCTTATGTAGAATAGGTTTCAAGTAGAAGAAAACAAGGAACAACAAGGTCTTGTTATAGGAAAGGTATATGTGAAATTGGCATGTGTCATATTTACATGCCATAAAAAGGCTTAGAGACGAAGGGGGTCGGTTATCTATGAAGATGAAACGTATATTTATACAAGAATTGGCTAACTCGTTTCCATGCGGTACAAGTCACAAAAGGCATCACCCCAGATTTTTATTTTGCTGTAAATTAAAACATTTGTGAAAGCAAACAAGTAAAACAGTACAGAAGATCTGTTGTTTCTCATTGGCTAACGTGAGAAAGTGTGCACATATCTTAAGGTATGTGTTTTAGTAAAGACGAGTCTGTGAAATATGGCCTTGCTGCATTGTCTTCCATCTTCTAGCGCTAGCAGAAGATGCAAGTGACGCTTGGTCATGGACTCTCTCCAGTGCCCGAAGAAAGTAGGTCACCGGCACGGAACTATCGTCGCTACTGTACCAACGTAAACCCAGATTAGTATGTATATTGGGGTTGGTTTTGGTTCTAAAATTTAATGAGGTGACTGTTTGAATACCACTATAGTTACATTTTGAAACCTTTTAATCGAAATCATTACAATTTTCCAAAATTAGAGTTTCACACACTTGTTATGGATTTGTTCAGTATTTGTGAAGATGTTTTATATACCAAGTTTCTTTCAAAGTCAAAAGGTCAAACACAATTTTTGTTCACTTTCTTCTCGGGCAGCCAGCCAGGTAAAAATATGATTAGATATCAAAGTTTCGGGAGTGTGCGTCTCTCCCATCATCAGGATATTTATAAAATGTTATAACCGTTTTGTCTTTGTTTATAGTTGTGTTATATTCAGTGTTTCATCTGTAGTTATATCATTTTATAAATATCCTGATGGTGGGAGAGATGCACACTCCCGAAACGTTGATATCTAATCATCGTTTCACCTGGCTGGTTGCCTTAGAAGAAAGTGAGTGTATTCTTCGCCAGGAAAGCTTCAGGTCTTCTTTTACAACTTTTCTTATTTTCTTGCAGATTTTAAATGTTAGAACCTTATTTAATTTATGATCCGCGTAGAGTTATCCCTTCACTGACAACATCCGATATTATTGCGCTGTTAAAATTACACTATTCTTAGCGGAAGGTCAAATTTGTTTGACCTGACGAGAGTATCTCTAGTCTTTTTCTCGGAGCTATTTATATTTATCCTCCACGGAGACATCCCACGTATTTGCTAATTGGCCTCGCGGTATTACCAGTCTGCTCTTAAATACAAAATCACTGCACTCTTTCTTGGTGCTTCTTCTTCACCACTTTCTCTTCTGCAGAACGTTTACACTGTAAAAACGGTGTAGGTGGGTGAGTGGGTGTTTCTTAGACCTTCCCCAAATACTGTGAACCAAACCTGCTTTCAGTCAGTACTACGCCAGTAAAAATGTGAGCATTAGACATCCCTATCATAATCACGGCAGGTCTTCGTACAATTAAAATCTTAAAAGTGAAACAGAAACCAGTAGAAGTACTACTAAGTCCAAAGCCTAATTCAGAAATTATGTATATAAATGGATTGAAAACCCTGCTGTTTTGCTAGGGTCTATATGACCCGATATCACAGTTGTTCTCATTATGTACTTCTCACGTTCATGAAATCTAATGACCTTGTCCAATGATATATCAGCATTTCCTGTTTACAAATTCGATACAACATTTTCAATAGTTTCTCGTAAAATATAATTTGTTACGTTTGTACTGTTCGGGTCATTATGACACGTTACAATTTGTTTTAACATCTTACTATTTATAGACATTATTACGTGTGTTACAATGCATTGTTGAAATAGTGTACATAATTACCAGCTGAAAGTATTATTGCTGTTACAACAATGTAGTTGTTCTTATTACGCAGTTATGTTTTGCAATATTTCGAGGGTTGCTTGTCAGTTTGAGTTTAGACAGCGTGGCAAGAAGAATATTGAGTCAAGCAGATATAGAAGCTCCTGGTAATGTCTCCGATGGTCAATCCAAGTCCGAATTTGAAATTCACATAAGTAATGCATCTGAAAGTGATAGTTCTGAAGACATTGTAGCAGTCTTCAAACAGATAGTGATGAACAAAGAATTATTTCTAAAAATGAAGCTATTGAATGGAAGTTACAACTAGCTACCTCTACAGTGTGACCGCCATTCTGTTTCGAATGTCATCAAGAAGACACCAAGAATTACAAGGTATGCAACCAGTAGAGTAACTGACAAAGACCCTTTGAAGCTGTATTTTATGAGGTACTTGTAAAGGAAAAAATAGATATGGCAAATATAGTAACTCAAAAAGTTCATGATGAACAGTGAGAAAATACTGACAAATATTTTTCAAACATATTTGGGACTTCTGTTTATTGCTGGGGTATATCGATAAGGGAAGAGTATAAAGCTCGTGATAAGTGGTGTACTACGGAACTGATTTACTGATAAATTTGGGGGAAATGGATTGAAGTACCTTCAAGCAATACATCCTTTCTAAACCTGCAAAATACAGGATAAAGATGTGTTCTTTTTGTGGCAGGGATACATGGTATCTTCTAAAAGTACAAGTATACATAGAGAAATAACAAAGAGCAGACCAAAAAAATCAAGGTATGAGAGAGGTGTGTGATCTTACATATGAGCTGGGTGGTCAAAATGTATCTTGTGACAGACATTACACTATGATAAATAAGCAACAGGGAGATCAAGAAGCTACAAATGATTTTGTGGTAAAGAACCTGCAGATATACTAGATCAAGCAGTAGGTACATATTCTTGCAAAAGAAAAACAAGGTGGCCAATTATTGTTTTCTTTAATATTATTGATGCCTCTGTTTTCAATGTGTATATCTTATGAACTGCCATGAATAAATTACTGAATGGATGAATGACTGAATATTTGAGTCAATGAATGAATGAAAGTAAATGGGCTGAGCCCTTTCGCTCCCTTGTACATAGACAGCATGTTGAACCCATTGTACTCCTCTTACTGGAGTGCTTATACAAGTCCCGTGGCCTCCAAAAAGGACAGGATAAGTCTTGGATGAGCACTCCTTATATCATCTAGTCTAAGTTTGTCTGAGCCCAGAATAAAGTGCAGCAGGTGCTTCACATTCACACAAAATATGTAGAGAAGACTCAACCGCTCCACCGCACTTCCTGCATGTGGGATCTGCACTAAGCTTCATCACATGCAGGTGTCTCTTTAGGGTGTTGTGCCCTGTTAATAGGCCAACAACACTTCTAAGTTGTACCCGATTGAAGGTTAACAGAATGCTGCTGTTCTTCTTGCTAGGTCCCTCGATCACAGACTGAGCCTGCCTAGCCATGGTAAGATTACGCCATGAAGTGCCATGTTGAAGTGATACCCAATCAAGGATCTCACATCTGGCCCTTCTTGGGGTAATACCAAGGACAGGTTTCGGACCAATAAACGCGTTGGCCGAGCCCTCACTGGCTAGCCTATTAACTAGTTCATTTCCTCTGATGCCAGCATGCCCGAGAACCCAGCAGAGCTGTACTGGTCGGCGAGAACAGAGAATATTCAAGGTCTCTTGGCACTCTCGTACCACCCTAGACCTTGTGCTAGTACACAGTGCATCCAGGGTAGCCTGGCTGTCAGAACAGATACTGATCCGACCATGCAGCCAAGTCATCCGTAAGATGTGATAAACACAGACCAAAATATCATATATTTCGGCCTGGAATACTGTAGAATAACCTCCCAGTGAGTACGATAGCCTCGTGTATGCTTCCGCTTTCAATATGTATATCTTATGGACCGCCATACACCCCAGATGGAATATGTACAAATTAACAAGAAGACCACTATTTCTAGAAGAACTTGGGAAATCTCTGAATAAAGGAACATGTCGCATCTAGAAAATATTTTCCATGGACAGAAGAACCTTTAAAATTGCTGAAGAGAATTCAAGACCCTTAAAATGTAGTCAAGGTGGACTCTGCATTAGAAAGATAAGTTTTAAAACTGCCAGGTGTAGGTTTTGTCCATTGAAAAATGACAACATAACAAACATGTGAAAAGTGTAGTGAACACATTTGTAAACTTCTGTTACTGGTTTGTGTCGATTGTCCTTGCTGAGGAATAATGTCTGTCAAATTTGTATTCAGAAATTATTGTATTGTAATATTATATTTAAGGTTTTCCAATAGTTCTATATAACTGTAATTCATGGTTCAAGTTATTTGTAATACGTAACAATAATAATAAAATTAAAATGTTTTGTCTTATTTATGATGTAGGATTCATTTTATATGATTATACTGAGTTATATTACTTCGGGTCATATTGATCCGAACAGTTCATCTGTATAGTAAATTAGGACAGAACAGCAGGATTAAAGACAACAAGAAAAATCGTATAGAATCATATTAAGCAAAGAAGAAATGAAGCAATGAACATATTTTAATATCATATTTATAAATTTTTAATATATCAAAAATACAAATAAGAAGCTAACACTAAAAACACAGAACGTAAGAAAACGATAAAAAAGATAAAGTTTAAATAAAATGTGTTGTATTGCGCAACAAAAATAAGTAAAAAAGTGCTGACAAATTGTTTATACGTAAACAATGCAAAAGCCCTTGTTAAAAACGAAGAAAATCAACAAGGTAAGGAGCACCAAGCATTCATAATTGTCAATTGACGGAGCTGCATCCTAGCATATACTTCATATAGTTCCTTTACCAATTATTAATTTCATGTGTCATTAATGGACACCTCATGGGGTGCCGTATGTTCTATGAAAGAAAGGTTATGTTTGAAATTATTCACAATTTAGAACAAACAGGACTAAAAGTCTTGATTACATTTCAGTTTTCGTTAAACGGATGTACTATATCTAAATTATTAGACTACGATATTTGTAGTTACTAGCATCACACTGTGTATTATGTTGTTCTTAATGTTAAGAATACACCGAATTATGAATAACAATGCGAGGTCCCAAAGTAACTTTTGCAGGTTTTATGGGAAGGTAAAGAATAAGTGCTGTTACGTAGCACTTAACGAATTGCTATCTCAGACATTCAATTCGGATTACGATATCCAGTTATACAGTTATACAGTATTCAATTATTGATTATAATATTAAAGGAATACTTTTACTTCAACTAATCTCAAATTAAGCAGTGTTAAGTGCATCTGTATCGAGATACCAGTCTCGATTTCTGGCTGGAGGGGAAAAATTTTGTTTAATCAGAATAACTTTCTACCTTCTGCAGCCTCTGAAAGTGTAAGCCTACATTAAACTGACTTATTTTTGGGCGTCCTTTAATTGATGTGGTTATCAGCATCTAATTCTATATTGGGCGTGAAAGATCGCTTAATTTTGCTCACATTTCTCGTTATTAGGCTCTAAATTCTTTTACGTACGATAATTTATGACATGGGTCCACCAGCTTTACCTCCCTTCCGAAGGAAGCCTTATTAAGGATAATTATGCTCGAGAAAAGCTTCGCACTCTATGGATTTGAACCTAGACCCTCGGCAGGCATGAGTAAATGAAGTATGAACGAAATAAACAGTAAGTATAAAACACAACGTTAATAATACCATACAGCTCAGATACCGGTAAAATTAACAGATCTTTCCAAAGTGAAAGCCCTGATAGGTATACCTACAGAATTTAGATGTGGAGTCCAGAAATGGAACAAACAAAAACAAAAAAGAAGCTGCTTATAGATTGCGTCAGATATAGTTACCATGAGTTAATAAATACGGATAGACCAAATATATAATAACTAGGGCCCGGGTTTTGATGAAAAGTCATATTTTTTCTGAGTAGTCACAGAAGATGCCTATTGGAAATTAAGTGCATTTGGAATAAATACATTAGATATATATGGTTTTTATAGGTCATCAAAACACACATTTTAATGATAAAGTAATTTTTAACATTTAGATGCATTTTCCGATCATTTTCGTTCTTTTAAACGAATTTATTGCGCATTTTCATCTGTAGCACACATCCATGTGTGTGTGTGTGTGTGTGTGTGTGTGTGTGTGTGTGTGTGTGTGTGTGTGTGTGTGTGTGTGTGTGTGTGTGTGTGTGTGTGTGTGTGTGTGTGTCCTTATTTATCCACATGTTCGATTACATTTGTAATATTACATGTTCTGGTTTGCTTTGCTTCCAGAGCGATTGTTCATATTAACTGCGGTATAGAAATTATTGTGTTTTTAGATTGTGATCACACAGTCACTACAGTCTTTTAGAATTAATTTACTTACTCAGTTATTCAGCACTTTCTAGATTGATTGTATTGACATATTCACTAAAGTCCCTTAGATATTGTCCAACAAGTGCTGGTTTATGTACTAGCCACTTCTCTCCTTTCTTGTTTATTTGCATCCTTAGTTTTTCCCTTTGGTCCTTCCATTTGATGCAGTCATACAAGACGTGATCTGTAGTTTCGTCTCCTCTGTTGCAGGTGCCTGTAGCATCATCAATTATGTTGAATCTCTTGTAATAGGCTTTAAGCGTTCCATGTTCTGTTAAAATGGTAGTGAGGTTTGTTGATATGTTAAGTCTTCGTTCTAATCGTTTTGCTACTGTGGGAAAATATTGTTTCGTCTCTTGTCCTTTTGATGTGTTTTGCCATTCTGTTACCCATTTTTGAGTGTTCTCGTATTTTTTTCCTGATGACATTTTTGGGGATTGGGTTGTAGCTTTCTATGTTGTCATTTATTGTTTCTCGTTTCGCAAGTTTATCTGCAATTTCATTTCCTTCTATTCCTATGTGGGCTTTTACCCATCCTATTCTTATCATCCATTCTTTTTTATTTAGTTGTTGTAGTTTTTCTCTTACAGCTTCTATCAGTTGGTTATGATTTTTAGTATTGTGTAATGATTGTAGTGTAATTTTGCTGTCTGTATATATTGCCATTGTTTTCAAGTGAGTTTGTGTTATTCCCATTTTATCTATTTCTTCAAGTGCCTTTAAGATTGCAAGTTGTTTTGCTTGATTATTTGAGCAGTTTTTGTTTAGTTTATGCTGCAGTTGTTTAGTTAATTCTTTGTTTTCGTAAATTACCACTCCGGAACCTACCCCTTGATCTGTTTTGCTTCCGTCAGTGTAAACTTCAATGTTATAGTTTTCATTTGCATTTGTTTATTTTATTTCTAGAATGTCTCACGTATGTGGCCATTTCTTGTAACTTAATGCTGTTGTTATTTCCCAGTCTGTATTCTGTTTTGTTTGTTTATACTCTTGGGTGATCTGTGTGTGTGTGTGTGTGTGTGTGTGTGTGTGTGTGTGTGTGTGTGTGTGTGTGTGTGTGTGTGTGTGTGTGGGAGGGGGGTGTGGGTGTGTGTTCGTGCGTGCGTGCATTCGCGCGCATATACCACTGTAACAATTTTCAAATAGCGAGAGAAGTGGTGAATAGCTTTGATAGGGTAGATTCTAAGGCAACTGAGAGCGCACGGCATCTGTTTTCTAAAACTGAAATCCAAGGTAAATTAGCTGTCACTAAATCAAATTTTGCATTTTTGCACCTTGAAGAAAGTGGCATGACATGGAATAACTCAATTGACTTAGTGAGATTGCGGAGGAGAGGATACAAAATGTAAAAGGTGAGATTGGGGACAAAATTAGACAAAACTAAAATGTGTGTTGTACAAAAATAAAGGATACCAAACAGTTTTTCAGATTGCCGATAACTTGTCAGGAGAAAACTTTAGAACTGGCATTTTTGAACAGGATTTAACAGGCGGTGACAAAGTGTTTTGTTTCAAACATGCACCTATAACATATGTAGGAGTGAAGAGAAGTTTCGCAAAGTATAAATCAGTTCTAGCTGATAACCGCCGTTCCTTTACTTTTTAGAACTTATGTAAAGTTGTTGTAATTTACATCCTCCAACGTTAAGTCATATCGGACGATGAATGAAATTGGTGAAATGATGCTCAAATGAATCCGGGGTCCATGGAGCTTAGAGTTACCTGACATTCCTCTAACAGGATAAGGGAAAACCCCGGAAAAACCTTATCCAGGTAACTCACCCTGACCGAGATTCGAACTCGGGACCTCTTGAACGTGAGGCAGACATGCTACCATCTGCGCTACCGAGGCAGACTTAGAACATAAAGATGACCATGGTGGTGTACTGCAACCCTAAGTAAGGTATATCTTCGCCCATCAGTACAGTAACTTATTTTTTAACATTTTATAAAATTGAAAATATCCTTATGAATTCTGAATTTATTTATTATTTGGTAGCAATAATTGCGTTATTTACTAAGAAAGTTAATTTTAAAACGTGGTTTCCAACCATATATTCATTATTTGTCTGTGACAGTTATTAATTTATTATTATGAAAGGAATTGTTAATTTTTGTTAGGTAATTTTATTGCATTTTATGTGCATTCTTTTAATGGCATTTTATAGCTCACTTTTAGAATATGTTTAGGTCAAAACAGACCTTAATAATAAGGAGTGTTTTGAAAACGGTAAAGCTGTGAAAAAGTATGTACGGTTGACACAATTTACATTTGTGAGTGTAAAGTTTTTTATATATTTTGCTTTACCATTTAAACAAAGTATCATACATTTTTTTAATTATGTTTATTTAATGTCGCTTTAACTTAAAGATAGTCATATCGCGACATGTTGGTGATAGTATTTATATAGTATAATTATTACAAATTTAACATTTAGTTATAAAATTCTACATTACTGTATTTCATTATACAGATTAATTAATTTTAGAAATGTAGGTAGTGCCGCACATTTTATGTATTTTATTTCTCGTTCTAATATAAAATATGTGATACTTAAAATTCCTTTTGAGGAGATAAATGAGAAGTAGCTTGGGGCTGGGAGATTTTCATAAATTGTACATGATGTGCTTATACAGTAGGTACACAGTTATAGTATCAACATAACAGAGAGAAAAGCTTGTTATTATCACTTCTGTAGCGTAGTGTCTACATCACGTTCAGGAGGTCCCAACTTGGAATCTCAGTTAGGGTGAGTTATCTGGATAAGGTTTCTTCCACGATTTTCCTTATTCTGAAAAATGAATGTTAATTCCAAGCTCTATGAGTCCTGGACTTGTTTTAGAATCATTTCATTAATGGTCCGGTACGACTTAATGCAGGACGTTAGTTAAACACACAAGGGCGTTGGGCGAGCGCGCGGCTTATCTTAGTTACGTCTCCGACTGCTCAGCACCGGCCTCCGATAACCTTGTCCATTGATGCTGCGTCACAATATGTTGTCCATTTCTTTTTAATATTCACTTAAAATTTTAAAAGCTATTTTCCTAGAACTGTGAAACATCTCAAGTTTGCCATGTTTCGAAGGTATAAATAAAAACAACCTGTGAACATTCGCCATTATGTATTTTATTTTGAAAATCAAGGTACTTTATGGACGAATAAATTGCAGTAATTAGAGTGAATATTTACTAATAGTTCTCGACAATTCTTACTTTGACATATATAATATTTGCTTTCAATACTTTGCAGACTGTACTCTGCGGTGATATTTATTTGCAACCTTCTATCGAGTAACCTGAGGTATGCCGTAGCGATATTTCTTACATTTCTTAAGCCTCTCTCTGTGTGTGACAATTTTATTAACAGTCTACCAAGTTGGAACATTTTTATCTTGGCTATTTCTTCAAGACCTACGCAATACGCCCTACCGACTTCACAAAAACAGCTCCGTCTTTTTCTTGTCCGTCCCACACTTCCTCTTATCTGCTGGACTTATTTACAATTCTATTTCCATTCATCCGCCTGAGGTGTTGTCTCCATTTTCTCCGTACTCTTCAATCTTCTCATTTATTTTATAAATTTCCAATTCTGTCTGGATGTAATCGTTGTGTATATGGTCTCTTCTTGTGCAGCCTTTAACCATGCTAAAAAAAAGTCCTATTTCTGCTTATTGTATATTATTTTTATCTTTTTAATATCAATAAAAGATTCACTACCTTAATATAGATCAGGGAATGCCACTGTTTGAATATTTTTAATTTTGTTTCTTTTTTGCATTATCATACAAACAAGGTTCATACCGACTCCGAACTAAAATTGTTCCATCCATCTTCTAGCAGGATTTCCTCGACATCGTTGTGAGCTTGGTCTATAACTTAATGCTCTTTGGGGAATCCTATTATGTTCCATTCTGCAGACATGGTTGTACCATCTTTCCTTGTACTCAACTATTCTGTCTGTTAGTTTGAATATTCCCAACGTTTCTCAAATATATACACTCCTCTGTTTGTCTATTAAAGTGTAACCTGCAACAAACCTCAGGAATTTTATTTGCAACCGTCTTAAAATATCTTTTATTTAGAGCCCAATACTCCGACCCATATAATAGAACTGGAATTGCTAAAATTATATATAATTTCAACATGGTTTCTTTGCGAAGCTTCTTTGATAAAGTTCTTCCAATTGTTGCAAACAAATGTTTAAATAAATTAACGAGTTTTGTTTTATCCTTGCCAACGAAAACTCTTAAATACTTAAAATCTATAACTTGTTCTATAGGCACATTATCAATCACAGCTTTAACTTTAATATAAAGTTCCATTATTTTTGTTTTTGCAGCTGAAATTTACTAATTATATTCAGTAGCCATTATATTTAAATTATAAATAGCTCTTTGCAGACTGTCTACTGTAGATGATATAACTGCTTGGTCCTCTGCAAAAGCTGCAGTGTCCATGTTCATATTATTCATTTTAATTAACAGACGTAGGCTTTCGCGGCCGGCATCTTGTTCAGTAGAAGATTCCGAGTTGTAAGGTCGTGGTCCACTGGGTTTCTTCATCTCTCCCCCAGACGTTTCGCTTACAACTGCGGCAAGCATCATCGGGGGCGTAGAAAAGTCCTCCTTGTACTCTTCGTAGTTTCAGTAGCTAGTACGGCCTTACAGCCCGGAATCTTCTACTGAACATTCATTTTAATATTTATAGTTAGAACAGTTTGCCATTTATGAATGACACCGTCTAAATAAATATTAAATATGTGTGAAAGTGGGCATCCTTTCGGACACCTTCATTTATTTCGCTGTCTTCTGAAAGTTTACTTCAACTTTTTTCTCTTATCTTTGTTCCCAAATATATACTTTGTATTGAATGACTTACATGGTTACGGAAACCAATATCCTTTATTATTTCTCACGTTGTGAAATGGTTTTATGTAATCTATGAAGGCTACATATAGTGGAAGATTATACATCTTCCATTTTTCAAGCAGTTGTACTAATAATTGCAGTCTAAAAAGGATCCACTCTTTCTGAAACCATGTTGATTTTGCATTTTGTCTCTTAACTTTAATAAATAAAGTTATGTATAGTTTTGCTTTCAATAGCAATGTTAAATCAAATTGGGAATTTCTCCTAATGCCGCGTAAATTTACCTTAAAACCCGGCATTTGCAAGTCCGCCTCTGCGCTTTGTATCATTATTACATTATCTGCATACAACATAACATTTAAAAATCTTCGTTATCGACACTATGCCTTCATAGACTTCTACTAATTTCTTATGAAGTCTTCAACACAGATTTTAAACAGAGTCTGTAACATGCAAAATCCAGTCTGCCGCCTTGATCTTATGTCAATGAAACCTATGGTTATTTTCGTAGCTTCGTACATGCAGGTGCATAGGGCATCCTCGTAGTCTACTTCTGATCACCGAGTCAAAAGCTTTTTCCAAGTAACAATAAAATTGACCCTTCGTTTTTGTTTTTCCAATCATCAGGGATTGTATAACTGTAACAATCTTATTTCGCACAGTGTCCATCCGTATTTCATAACTTCGGCAATTATTATATTTGGACCGCCACGTTTTTACTTTTTCAAACTTTTCAGAACCTGCTAAACCTCAATGAATCAACTTTCATATTATAGTAATGTGTTTCATATTCTGTATTTGTGGCAGCAGTTTCAAGTACCTACCATAAATCCTTATAATATCACCTCCGCTGTTATGCGCTAATTGCATTGTTCATGAAATTCTTTTTCTGATTCATTACATTTAATATGGGAAAATTTGTTTTTCATGTATATCGTGTTCAATATTTTCCATTAATATGTCGCAAGATAGATATGCTTTTCATATGATCCGCTTAGTTCCTCTTTTCTTTGTCTTTTGTGTTCCCTTTTGCAACAGAAATCGATAGGAATTTTCTTTTTCATTCCTATTTATTCAGTTTCTGTATTCCATACTTTTAAATCTCTTTCCTTAATTTCTTGCAGAATTGAAATAATTTATTTCATGGAATATGTAACATACTGTGACTTTGTGGGTTCGTGAAATGAAAAGTCCAATTACACCACTCAACAATGTTCTTTATTTCCACCGACTTACAGTTAAACACTTGCCAATTACACAGAATTACGTGCTGCAACAATTACAATTCACCAGTTCGTCCGTTACAATTTCACTGTACTCGCGGTTACGTAAGCTCCGGTACACATTCACAGTTACGTACAGTCTTCCGTTGCACAATCTTTCCGTTCATTAACACGTCACTGACTAACACTGCCTTCTTACACCAAGAACTGTCCTCACTCACACACACTAACCAACTGATTGACCAACTCCACTCTGTCTGTCTGTAACTCTCTTTATATAGGAATATCGCGGGTTTCTAGTGACCAGGAGAATGTTCCAGATTCCGTAATTTCTGGAACCAGGTGGACAGAAACAGACGGCACACTGATGTTTTTCCTCCCAACCACTGCCTGTCACCACTACAAGACAAACGAGGGGGAGGTGTGGCTAACGCGGTCCTCCCCTGCCTTCCGTTCCCAGCTGGTTCCACAGGGTGTTCCAGCGCTCGCGTTACAATACGCAAAAATATTTAACCAATGTGTATAAAGTAATTTTTTATTTAATTCCTTCCTTTGTGTTATATAGTTCTGGGTCATCACAGTATTTTTATTGCAAGAGTCAACCTTCGTACGTCTCGGCCTGTGGTCTCATTTTGGAATCACGCCTACTCACAAAATAAAATCTTCCTTTGAAAACATTTTTATCATAAATAGCTGTGACTAGGATGGTCCCGTAGCTCAGTTGCTGGAGCAACTGCGACGGGTACCGGTTGCGATTCGCGGCTCAGGGTCTTCATCTTCCCCAGGGTCTGGAAGTTTGAATGAGAGTGCGTGATTAAAATCTGAGTACCAGCAACCCAACGTCCACAAGATAATACCTTCGATATGTTCCAAAGGAGAACGGCCGCCATATGACCACTGCAGTTAAAGACGGGGTATAAATGGAACAAGAAAAACCTAAAGTAATTTCAACATTATTCATTTTTATTACTCCTTAGTAAGGGATACATTAATTCTGTTACACTTTTTAAAACATGTAACTCCTCAAGGCAAAGTTAATGACATAAAAGTTTGGAAAGACAGAGACAGACTGAAAAATGCAATGCCATAGTCGAGATTTGAACCACGTTAATGTCATGTCGGCACGTTGGCCATAGTAGCTCAAGGGTTAGAGTGGCTGGAGTACAACCAGAAGATCCGTGGTTCAAATCTCGACTATGGCATTGCATTTTTCAGTCCGACTATCTTTCCATACTTTAGCCTACACACGGCCAGTGTGAAAGAACAATTAACTGTCAATAATTGTACCTAATAGTGGTTAACTATAAAGCCCGGGCCTTAAAGTACTTACATGTTGTAAGTCGCCATTAAGGTAGTTGCCTCATGTGTCTATTAAAACTCCTAAGTGGTTTACCGGGAAAAATACGAGTCAGTTGGAGAATTTAATGTTAATGTCAGCACGTTGGCCATAAAAGCTCAATGGTTAGAGCTTGAATTTTTCAGTCTGACTCTATCTTTCCATACTTTAGCCTACACATGGCCAGTGTGAAAGAACATTAATTTCCATATATAAAAGTTGTTTTAAATTAACAATTAACTGAGATACAGTAAAAAACTGTCTAAAACGTGCCACTTGTGTGGTCCGGAAACCTGGAATACAAATTTCGGAACGCAGCTATTTCTCATGTAAAATTATACTCTAAGCCGGAAAACTGCCTAATGCGGAAACGGAAATATTTTTGGAAACCGTTTGCGTAAATAAGCTAATTAAATCAGATTACTTTATGTATAATGGGTTACAACGTACGTATTTTAAAGTGCGGAATAATTTTAAGGGCGACTGCACTTGCGCCGAAGTTCCAAGAACAATAAGGTCATAAACTCTAATCCTTTGAGGAAAAGGGAAAACAAACCATTAGCTCTCTCAACTCTCTTCCAACACACACTCTTCTGTAGTGTGTTCATTTTCAGTTTCGTTGTTAGAAATAATCAAGTACAAGAGGAAGAAAAGAAAAAAAAAGTTTGGTAATTTTTAAAAACATAGCCTTGTGTGTATACAAGTTCTGTAAAATGAGCTCAAAACGTAAGGCATTATCACTGGATGGAAAAATTAAGGCCATTGAAGAGCAGGAAAAGAACAGATGTCCAGCTAAAAAATTAACTGTGTCGTTTAAAGTGGAGGAAAGCCACATTTATGGGATTTTGAAATCATAAAAATTAAAGACGATTGCTTAAAGGGAACTGCAGGGCATGTGAAAAGCATAAAAAATCTACAGAGTACGACGAGCTAAATCATGCTGTGTTCGAGCGGTTTGTTAGTGTGGAATTGTAGAATTCCCATTTCTGGATCATTGTTTCAGACTCAAGCCTCAGAGTTTTTTTTCTTAGTAATTTACTTCCTCCAACGTTAAGGCATATCGGACCATGAATGAAATGGGTGAAGTGATGCTCAAATGAGTCCGGGGTCCACGGAGCTTAGAGTTGTCCGACATTCGTCTATCAGGATAAGGGAAAACCCTGGGAGAAACTTATCCAGGTAACTCACCCTGACCGACATTCGAACTCGGGACGTATTTAACGTGAGGCAGACACGCTACCATCTACCCTACCTAGGCGGGGATTAGAGACATATATATTTATTTATATAAACCGAGGGTATATACCAGGGCAATCCACACAAAGTGAAGACAGACCCCCCCCCCCATCTGACGATCAGGGAGTTACCGAGCTTTCCCAAAAGGGCACCCGGCGCATCCATGGGGCGTACCATAGGGCAAGACTTAGAGACTAACAAGACCCCCCCCCCATCTGGCCCGAGAACACAAGACGGAAAGAAGTGGCTAGGCCACTTACGCGTAACAACCCTAAAGAGGAAGGCTACCGATTAACCTCGGTAGGGCCACCTGGTGATCTAGCACACCTTTTACTAGTATGTATGTATGTAAAGCTGGCTAGTATGCAGGAATATATGGCTTTCCTCGACCCCGTCCGGAGACGTACCTAATCTCCCACGGGTATCGGGAACCACTGCCCCCTCGAGACCAACCCAATCCGAACAACTCCTCTCGGGAGGAGCTCGGTAGTTCAGCCCGAAGTTTCTCTAGTAACGTCAGCGGTACCACGAGTGCTAGGGGTCCGCAGCGCCCACGCCACGGCAGTTGAAGGGGACACATCCCCTATATGAATACGCTTTAGAGACAACAAGGAAATTAGGCAAAGACAATTTTAGAGCTTCCAGTGGATGCCTTAAGAGTTTCAAACATCACTATAACATTGTCTTGAACTCTGTGTGAAGTGAAATAAATGATGTTGATATGCAGACAGTTGCAGATTGGAAAGGGAAATTGAATACAGACAGAGAAAATAGACAATACATTACAATTATTGTTCATAAATTGAAAATATAGTACCTAATAATGTCAGTCTATTATTATTATTTACACTTCATTTTATACTATTCCTTCGCAAATAATTCGTAACTTCTTTGTATTGGGACACAAAAGCTGGAACGATCACGTTCTGATTTAGAAAGGTTTTACTGTATAACACATAATCAATGCTTGAAATTTCTTTTTCCGTGACCTCAAGTTTTCTATTCCACCATTTTTAGTGAGGGTTACAAAAATTTACAATCATTTTATAAAGAACAACTTGAAGGTTACAGTATGGTTTTGTTGGACCAGGATTACTGTAGCGAGTGAGAAGGCTGCATTATTTATATTTTGTATTGAGTGAAGAGAAGTTCCCGAGGTGCTGCAGCCGTACGGAACAGTTCACGTTAATGGAACCGCCCCTTCTCGACGCTTTTCAATTTATTTCTGTGGACATTGCTCCCGTTTGCAATATTCTTTGTTTAACGCTTCGCTTCCCTGGGTTCATCTCACAGCAGGAGTTTCAGCTCGTGGCGAATAGTGACGTACTCCACAAGCCCTTTTACAATCTATTCATAAAAACAGCATTAATTTCGTGATAATCACGGCGAATATCTGTGCAGAAACGGAGTGGAGTAATTACTGATGAATATAACGGGAAAATACCAGGGCTATGCAATAAAGAATGATCATCGTTGTTGTACGGTCATAATTTTTCGCACTAAAATTCAATCTTATTATATTCTGTTAGCTGAATGTGAAACGAACACGCCGTAGCAGTTTCATTGTTGGTACTCCTGGTTCCCGCATGTGAGAACTAGGCAAATTCAGACATGTTCAGTATCGCCTACTGCCGGAATGGAGGTAACATGCAGTTAAAGTTGATGTTAGAGGAAGATCCGGAGTTTCTTTCAAACGTAATTACTGCTGATGAAACTTGGTTATATCACTTTGACCCTGAGAGCAAACAGCAAAGCTTAGTGTGGAAACCTCCTTCATCACGAACCACAGCCCCCCCCCAAAAGCAAAAGTGTTTGCTTCTGCTGGGAAAGTTATGGTCATCTCATTCTTTGATATTCATGGAATGGTTTATCATCATGTTGTACCTGCACACACATCAGTAACTGGACAATACTACAGGGATGTCCTGAAGACATTGCAAGTCCATATCAGGTGCAAAAGACCACATTTCCGTGAAGCAGGCTGGATGCTGCACCACGATAATGCTCGGCCGTATATTGCCAATGTTGTTGCTGAATATCTTGCAAAAATCAACGTGAAGTGCATCCCTCACCCCCCCCCCCCTATAGTTCGGATTTAGCTCCATGTAACTTTTTTCTATTGCCTAACTTGAGGAAACGCCTTCGTGGAAAGTATTATCCATCATCAGAAGCAGCGGTGAAGGCTGCGGAGGCGATTTTGAAGGATGGTTTCCAACATGTCTTTGAAGACTGGCAGAAACGCTGGGACAAGTGCATCGCATTCAGGGGAGACTAATTTGAGAAGGACCATCAAAATTATGAGGATGAGTAAAGATACGTTGTCAAAAAAAAAAATGTGATCATTCTTTATTAAACAGCCCTCCTATTAGCAATGCAACTTCGTGCTGCACTCACATACCATTGTCTATTCAATTTTGTATAAACTATTCCTACAAACGCTTATTCTACGTTATACTTAATATTAATCGGGATAAACATTTCAAAAATGCAAAGGTAGAGTGAGTATAGATACGAGGTTCAAACTCCGGCATTGAATTTCCAATCTAATTCCACCTTTCCAAACGTTCTCCTATACGCGACTAGTGTGAAAGAACAATTAATTTCCAAAAAATACCTCGATCATGTAGAAATTAGGGATGGGTCCTCGATAGTTGCGATACCTCGATACTCACGATACTTGAAAGGTATCCATATCGAACGATACTTCAGAAAAGTTTCTCGGTATATTTTTCATATTTTGGTGACGATTCAGCAATTATTATTTTATTTTAAAGTCACAAAATATTACTGCTGCAAGTAGAACATTGCAAAGTCCGAGAAATTGATAGGAATGTGGTACATCTACAGTAACATCATGCAAAAAATGATAATCGTGTGTCAACTGTCAGTTAACAGTTCCCAAGAAAAAAATCACTACATATCTCAACGACGATTTGTTACCTCCTCTTTCTACTGTACTGGATGACTGGAAAACAAGTTCAAAATTTCCGGAACTGAAAACCAATTAGCTGTTAAATATGAGTGAATTACACTTGCAACAGTTTTCTCTGAAGAACTATTTAGCACAGCAGGACTCATATGTGTCAGACAAAGAAATAAACTTGATCTCAAAATAGTGAAAATGCTACTATTTTTAACAAAAACTTATAAAAGTGGACTATTTTGTTTTAAATGTCTAATTTAAATACATAGAGTCAACAAGAAAAATTTAATGCCATGATCGGGATTTGAACCACGGATCTCCTGGTTTCCATCTAGTCGCTCTAACACATTGAGCTACCATGGCCAACGTGTTGTCCTGACATTAAACTCTCCAGTTGACTCATATATTTCCCCGGTAAACCACTAGGGGTTCTCGCATCCGAGATACACCGTTTGTAGCGACTTACTATCGTAAGTACTTAAGTCCCAGGCATCATCATTTAACCCTTATTATTTTAGTTAATTGATGCAAATTAATCATTTCATCACACTAGCCATATATAGGCTAAGGTTTTTGATAGATAAAGTCAACATGAAAAATGCAATGTCATAGCTGGGATTTGAACCACAGATGTCTTGGTTTCCGTCCAGTCGCTCTAACCCATTGAGCTACCATGGCCAACGTGCCTTAGCCTACACATGGCTAGTGTGATGAAATGATTAATTTCCATCAATTAACTCAAAAAGTCTAATTTAAAGTTTAAAAATAAGTGATGGTTTTAAATTCTGTGTAATTAAATATGTACACCTATTTAATTTTATTGACATTACAGAGTTCTCCCAACATTCTATTTGGTATTGAAACTAGAGGTAGAAATGACGGAATCGAGTATCGAAGTATTGTGGAAAATATCGTGTGTCGGTGTCGAGAATCGAGTATCGAGGAAAGCTGATATCGACCCATCCCAAGTAGAAATATAAACATTTTATGGTGGAGCTAAAAGTTGTAACATTTTTAACTCCAAATCAAATGAATATATGGAGAAAGTAGAGAAATATTTGAGAAAATTGTTTTAAATAAGTAAAAGAAATGTGAAACAAATTGAAGAAAGTAAGGAAAAGGTATGACGAAGTTAAAGGTAAGAGAAACAATCAGACTGTTTATAATTTGGAATAGTCACTAATACAATATTATGTGTACATTCATAAGTATTTTTGTATGCATCACTGTATATTGGTCTTAATAGTCCTACCCTTTACATAATATTGAGAAAGAGAGGTAAAAGTTCTCAGTACGTACTTCAAAAAATGAAAAGTAGTTTTTATAATCTAAGCCAAATAATGAATATCTCTAAGTAGATGATGCAACGAGAAATGCTGTTTGAATTATATTTTGTTTTTTAAATATTTATATTTAAATTTATTTTGCTTCTGTAGTCTATGTCTATTATTTATGCTTTGCCAACTGTACAAAATTATACACAATTTCTTTCGTATCATGCCTTAATTTATGTTTTCATCAAAACCGTTTTCTTAATTTTTCACAAAATTAAAATAGTTTAAATTTTTCAGCGTGATGGGTATTATTAAACCAGAGGAAGACAGCTTCGAGAGTTGTTACGTATTTCAGCCAGGAGCAAGGCCTGCAGAGCGTGTGACGTCAGACAAGAACCGTGTAGTACCAGATTGCCTATATAAATGGCGCTGTGAGTACAGAATATGAGGGTTCACTCAGGTGTAGCATACTCGATGACAACAATGTAACTGCCATGTACCAAATGGAACTGTTTAATTTACAATGTTACGATTTATTGGAGGACAAATATACACACAAGAAAGACTTGGCTGATTTTTACAAGAATGTCTCCCAAACCAGATTTCCGAGGTTGTATTCACTTGTCCCACGGATATTGTGTATGTTTGGCTCGACATATGTGTGTGAAGACCTCTAAGTACCTTGTCGGATCTCAATCTAACATGCAGCCTTCGATCACAAATTTTCCAGACATTACGTCCTGACATTGATAAACTAGTTAAAGAAAAACGAAACAGAAAGTGTCGGAAAATGTGCACGTAACTGATAGAGTCGACATGAAAATTCTATGTCATGATCGGGATTTGAACCACGGAACAACTGGTTTCCATCCAGTCGCTCTTACCCATTGAGCTACCATGGCCAATTTGCCCTCATGAAATTAAATTCTCCAATTGACTTATATATTTCCCGGTAGATCACCAGGGGCTCTCGCATCCGAGATACATTGTTTGTGGCGACTTACTGTTGTAAGTACTTGAGTCCCAGGCTTCATCATTCAACTCTTATTATTTAAGTTAATTGACTTAAATATGCACGTAATTTTTTTCTGAATGGGTCTCTTCTAATTTGCAAAGAAAATTACTTTGTTTTATTTTATTTACTTTATAACATGCCTGACCTTCAGATAAACTAAGAGTTGACGTTTTATACATTTTCTCATAGCACAGAGCCAAAATCTAAGTATTTAAAAAGTGTGACCAATTGTGCAATTAAAGGAGTCAGCATTAATATTACAACACCCAAGATGTATGTTGTACGTATTTTAATACCCGATACGTTTCCTGTCTTTCCTACGCTGTCGGAACCCCAACACATCAATCTGTTTCCTTCATCTTGGGCAGCAGAAATCAGCGCGGTGACGTCACACGCTAACCTGCCTTTCGTTCGGGAGCATGTTTGGCGGTTAGAGCTGACGGAGCTGACCTCACACCGCCACTTCCTGTCTTCCCCTGTATTAAACGTTATTCATTAAAATAATGTATAACAATGGTATATTAAATAACACATGAAATGTTGCCCAACTTATACTTATTTATGGTAATAGTGAATCAAGACATATTTTATCCACGAGTGTAAGGTTTCTTAATTTTCGCGAGTGTATAAATAGTCTTGATTCACCTTTAACTGCAAGGTCATATCGGCAGCCGTTCTTCTTTTGGAACAACGTCTTTTGTCGATGGTGTTATCTCTTTGCCGTTGGGTTGCTGGTACCTTTTGTTTGTAACTGTTTTTCTAGAATATAGGGCTATTCAGATCAAGGCCGGCTGGATGTGTCACAAACATGGTTGGCTAATACCTGATATGAGAGAATCGATGTTGGCTAGTCGTTTGTTTCAATTGTTGGTACAGTTTGAATAACAAGTTTAATTGATTCAGTGGTTGGTTATACCAATTCAGAAAAATAAAGTTTAATAGAACTTTACTGAAAGAAGAGGTATCTATACTAGAAAGCAATGGCGGCTTCTCAGTAGGGTAGCATGTTTGCGCTACAACCAAAATGCTGGGCCTCCCTTTAATGCAATGTCACGTTCCATTTGGAGTTCATTTCGACCTTACAGCGCGCTATATTGCTTGCAGGTGTCGAGTAGTTTCCTCCCAGATGCAAACCACTGGCATACAGTGGGGAGGTATAGGGCAGGATGACCTATGGTGTGCAGAAGCAAGTAGAGGGCAAGTGCGGGGCATAAGGCTGCATAAGCTTGGTTAACCTAGCAGCCAGAGAATAGTGGATGCCAAACCTTTTCCTTCAGCTTTTGAATCACAGCAACGCCATCAATTTGTTCTCGTGTTACATGTTCGCATAGTTCAACTGTTACCCATCAGTACATAGCCACATGGTTTGTAACGTGTTTTATTAGCTGTGCCGTGTTTTGAGTAGTGAACGAAAGTTATTTATTCAAGTACAGATAAATTGCTTTTTAAGGAGAAACAATGAATTCCATGTGGTGTCTATTAGCACACCCTCTTCAAAAATGAGCTTAGAAGAAAAAATTGAAATTAAGTGACTTGGAAGACCCACGCCAAATATAAAAATCACACAGATAAAACAAAAACAAGTTGTTTTAACAAGAATTTTAAAAACGACGTAAATGTAATGTAAACTTTAACAACTTTCATTTAACAACGGGAAATGTAATTGGATGTGTGCTTATGATATTAAAAATTCCCCGTTTTTCTGTTCTTGCGTTCTGTTTGACGGTGAAGAGCCGTGGACAAAATATGGCATGAATGATTTGCAGCACCTTCATGATTGCGCTAAAAAGCACGCAATTTCAAAACTGCACATTAAAAACACAGTCAGTTTTGCTATACTTGACAATGTAAATATAGCAAAGCAGATGACAGTGCATATCGCAGTACAGTTGAAGATGACAACCAGAAAGTGGCTCAAAATAGGTATGCTTTAAACATTATTGTTAATTGCATTAGATTTTGTGGGGGGGCGCCTTTAAGTTAGCTCTACGAGGACACAATGAGTCAGCTACATCAAGCAATCCTGGTATTTTTCGAGGACTGATAAACTTCACTGAAGAGCTAGACTGTCTTCTGAAAACTCATCTGGAGAATGCTACAGTGTTTAAGGGGACTTGCCAGACAATCCAAAACGAAATCTTGCAATGAATCCTTGAAGTCGCCATAAAGAGATATCAAAAGAAATCAAAGATTACCCATTTTAGCTGTCATAGCAGATGAAACCAGTGATGTATCTTCAAAGCACCAAACGGTGCTTGTATACAGATATTTGGTAATCCCCGTGCCAGTGGAAAGGTACTGGGAATTTCTAAATCCTACCGGGCGCAAAGCAGAAGACTTAACTGAGTGTATATTGCCGGAGCTTCACCGACATCTGAAAGACTATGAACCTCATAGCTCAAACATACGATTTAACTTGTGTTATATCTGGGGTGAAGAAAAGTGTTCAGTGCTTGATAAAACAGAAGTATACATCTGTAGAATACATTCACCGCCATGCACATCAGTTAATCTAATTATGTTGAATGCAGCATCAGTGAATAGCAGTTAATATTAAAGGAATTTGTACTTTTCCCTCTAATTCCCCTCAGAGAACAGAAGTTCTAGAGGAAGTGGTGCAGAAGCGACTGCCTATATCAGTGCCTATGAGGTGGAACTTTCACTGCACATCCAACAATACAGTTTTCGAACACAGAGAGGAATTAATAGAATGTATGAATATTATTAGGAGCGGCGAGAGAATTACGAATACAAACTCCGTTCTTCAAGCATCTGATTTTATTGGAATTTTGACTGATTCATATTTCCTATTTTGGCTGTCTTTCTTCCACAAAATTATGCCCCATGTCGATATTTTCTACAATCAACTA
Organism: Mantis religiosa; assembly: GCA_030765055.1. Classification (NCBI taxonomy): domain Eukaryota; kingdom Metazoa; phylum Arthropoda; class Insecta; order Mantodea; family Mantidae; genus Mantis; species Mantis religiosa. The sequence continues at coordinate 105,043,007 of CM060956.1, read as the reverse complement.
CTGAGGAGTGGCTGTAACCCTGAAATGGTCCAGAATAGACTGAATTCTTTTGAGATTAAAGTCCTTAAAATTAGAAGTTCAATAAATTTCAACGAGGTTATACAAATTGTTATATTTGTATAACATTCATTGCTTCACTGTAGCTAGCTTCATTTTCTACGTAATCCAACGAGATTGTGGAGAATGTAACAAAGAGAAGAAAACTCCTAGAAATCACTGAGAGAAAAAGAGAGGCAATTGAAATATGTGATGTTATCATTAGTGAAATGAGAGAAAGGTTGAGGTCTGTTGGTCATATGGAAGCATCAGTTCTGTTTCGGCTTACAGATTTTCAGAATAAAAGGTATCGTTTCCAGCACATCATGTAGAAAGTTCTCTTTTGAAATATTCTTTTGTTGAAGAAAAGAAGCCTATCAGAGAGCTTTCTACAAGTTACATCACTGAGGAATTTGAAAGCATAGTCGGGTTTGTTCCATTAATGGGGTTTTTCAGAGACAATAACTTGTGTTCCACTTTCCACAAATCCGCTAAGCTTCTTAATGTGATTCTGACAGTTCCCATAACAACATGTGAGGCAGAAAGATGTTTCTATACACTTAAAGGAAGTAAAACAGTTCTGCGTAACACAATGTATAAAGAGAGACTCGTTGCATTGGCCATGCATTCCACTGAAAGGGACTTTATCATGCAGATCAAGAACTTCAACTAGTTGGTCAGCAGAAACCTGAGGAAGGCTGAGTTTCTATATAAATAGGTGAGTGTTATATGGTCTTCTAATCTAAACCTTACCTGCGGTAAAACCCTTAACCGGTGGGCACGCAGCAAAAGCCTTCTGGCAGCCAGCAACTAGTGGAGTGGAGAGTGGAGTCTAGAGTGTTTATGAAATGTGCATGTTCTTTTATATGCTGTGAATTGCCGTTAACCTGTGTGTACAGCAATCTATAAAGTCAGGCATAAAGAACTGTTTGTTGCTTTAAAAAATTAAATTGCATGGATAACTTTGTGAACTTTTCAGAGCCACCAGCCGCCCCTGCTAGAAAGATAAACTTTTTAAACTATAATATAGTTCAAATAAAGACCTAGTGATTGTATTTTGTTCATAGCGTGGTTAAGGTGAAATCTTATCCATCCTTAATATTAAAGTGTTACTTTAGTATGTTAATTTAAATTATTAAAGTAGGACTTTAGAAGTAAGTGTTGGATAAAAATGTATTTTTCCTCTGTTCGCTTTACTTTCTTATTTAAACCAGTAGCTTTTAAAGTTAAATAGTCATGCTTCTACTTCTGAGGACTTCATGTAATATATCATGCAGAGATTACAATTTAACACTACTTTGAAATATAAGAAAGTTTACTCGTTCTAAACAATATGTTACTGTCGCGATGTTAACAACTGAAAACGTATCCCTTCTTCATTCAAAGGACAGAGCTGGAAAAGCAAACTTATGTTTATATCAGATGTACGTAATGTGTATGAATATCAAATGTATAAATCTGGTTTTGTTTCTGTGCTGCATTAAATTTGAATCAGGACATAGGTACCTCCTAGACATCAATTCGTTAAACAAAAGGTTTGTGTAACCGATTTTAAAGAGGATACAGTATTTCAACTTATTTTCTAAGTAAAAGGTAAGGGAAAATGTGAATTCTTACAAAGTCTTGCTTAGAACAAATAAAATATTTTTAAAATTACAAGATAAAATTTTCCCTCCTACTTTGTACAAACTTGGGACTATGCAACCTTGATATTGGTTGGCATAGTTAAAAATGTTATCTTCGTCCACCATCAAAATAATAAAAGTAATAATATTACTATAAACTTACGTGATGATGTAGGCGTGTATCCCCGGCAACAATTGACTATGAGTGAAAATAGTCATTTTCTGCAAGTTAGTGGACAGACAGACCCCAGCAGACTATATACAATTGACTTGCGAGCTAATAAAAGGGTTTACCAATCAATAAATTTGTAGGAATTAACATATCTCCATTTCTCAAACATTTTACCTGCTGCAAATTTGTAGGTACTCACAGCGACCCAAAGGTCATTGCGTCATTGAAAGTTGCTGAACACCTAAGTTCTTTTTAACCGGTTTAACCAAGCAGTAGAGAAACAAAAAGTAACGATGAACTGTTAACGTAACATACCTATTATATAAACCACGAAAATTTAAACACCCATCACAGGAATACTTCAGAAAAACAGCCCACTGATACCGGAATTAAAAGATGCAATAAGTAAACCATAGTAATGGATTTCAAAGAAATTGTGTATCTTTGTTACAACATGTAACAAAGGTTTGAATAGGTATTCTTCGGGCCCTTAATAATACCGTGATCGAGACCAATAATCACAATGGAAAAAATAGTCACAAAGCTAATCTTTGTGTGAAAAGAAGGCTTCAGAAGTGAAAGTTACACACCCACGCACAGCTTGCATAGTGTGAAGGTAGACAGTCCGTGGCTGGCGGCTGATTTAATCTATTCTTTGTGGTTCTGTCTTGGTCGAAGACAGACCAGAAGTGATGAGAGAAAATATTTGTCGGTTCATATGTACGTGAAGAATGAATTAAGTTTTACCGAGTAATAAGCATTCTAAATACGGTAACTCTGAACAGTGAAATACTGATAATCTTGGTCGGCAACTTCGAGTCTGATGTTATGACAAAAAGAAGCAGTCATTAAATTAGTTTGAAACGGCCATTCCAGTGTCATTAGAACTATCATTACTCATACATATCCATGCATACCCTGAGAGTAAACCTCATTGCTCATACCCTGCGTCACCATTATTTTAGCTTCACCACCTATATTGCATAGAGATTCCAGCCTTGATTGGGAGAGTTTCTTGGATGAAGAAACCTCTTCGGTGTTTTATTTGCTTTTGGTTAACAAATAATAAGTGCATACCTAAGCTGTGTAGATGCCTAGTTGATAAAGAGGTCTCATAGCTAAATTAATAGATAATATAGAATAAGGCAGGTATTAGTTTGCCTTTATATTAACTCAACCTGTAATAAACATTTCTAGAGCCCCAATTTGTATGCATAATCAGTAAAGTATGCATTTAAACACTGCACGAAAATGGAACATATGTGTGGAAACAAATGAACAGATGTCAAATAAACATCTTTTTGGTAATTTATCAATACTGTCACGGCGGCTAAGAATGCCTACCTTATGGGAATATTTGTCGTCCAGACGAGCAATAATGAAGCATTAAACCACAGCTTTGACACTGATGTCACGTGACTCTTTGTTGTACCATACTGGTGTTTCCAGACCGTTCGATTTAGGCAAATATAGAAGAATCGAATATTCCATTCAGGTTATTCCACGAAGTATCGTTTTCAGCACATTTTTACATAAACCACAGGTTATAAAAGGGAATGCAAGAGCCAACCTAAGTCAGTGATAGTGCAGTGCAGCTAGAGAGTCAGAAGTCGGAGACTGCGAGCAGCGAACGTCGAGGAGTTTCGAGTAGCACTAGTTTGCTTTTTATTGTTTGTTTTTTATTGTTTGTTTGTGTGTAAGAGAGGCATAAGGAAAACTCAACGCTGACTTGTAAGTTATGTGTATTTATAAAATTGGAAATAAGTGTATGCTAGCTATGTACTGTTTTGGTAACAAATAAGGTGATTTTTTACAATTTGATGATCTTGTCGTTTACTTACAAAACGAAAAAGCCTGTTACAGCTTGCTACGAGTAGTGCAAGAAAGTCCGGTGGTAGCAAGCTACAGGGAAACCACAGGGCCTCGGTTTAACCCCAGATTACGCTTTCAAACAGGGTACTAGGAAATCTATTCATATCAACATTCCTCAATATTTGGATCTACACCAATCTGATTTTGTACAGTTTTCATCCAATCTGAGCCCGAAAAGTCGACTTAAATGACACTATTCATCACAACCATCCTGGAAACTGTGGATTCGACACTTATATTGGTGAGAGTTGTATTACTTCCAGATATCAGCCCTCCCATCTCCAAACTGCTTACCAGAATTAAATCATAGTGTAAGTTTAGTTTAATTGCTCCGGGCGTTCCAAAGTAGGGTAGAACATCAAGTTTGTAGTATACCCGTACATTGATTACGGAGACTTGATTATGTACTAGTAATTAACGTCTAGCTAATGGGGAAATTTATAACAAATAACAACAAATAATACAAATAATACAACAACAAATAATAACAAAAGTAAAGCATGACTTATTTGTATTAAACACTTCCTCGGGAATTTCCATTATCAAACACAGTTCAAATTATCTCTGAAAATGTGATAAGCAGCTAAGTTATATACGCCTTTTTTGAATGTCTTGTAATGGATTATTTGTGGTGCAGCTTTTAGAGTAGGGGTAGATATCTCAGAGTATAAGTGTTGTATGGGAGAGAAAGCATTCATTATATATGTCGATTCCAGAAACATCATGTCCAGATAGAGAGAGGTGCAGTAGCAATTTTAGGCGAGTCTACAAACTTGTATTCATTAACTTACACACACACACACACACACACACACACACACACACACACACACACACACACACACACACACACACACACACACACACACACACTTTAAGCACGCCCCTTTTTTGGCCTTCGGTAAAATCCCATATGGCCATCGAATAGAAAACAAGAAAAATAATAAAAGGAAAATTAAGAGGATGGGGGGGGGGGAGACTAGATCTGTAGATCACTTTCTTGAAGAAATTGCAGAAGAGTTTGGTATACAGTTTTGTAGCATAACTATAATATGGTGTTGACGCTAGCGGGAAAAGGAACAGACTGTTGAAGTAAGCGGCGGAGGAAGGAAGAACGGTGGGCTCGGTAGCGAGAGTAACTGAACAGGAGATGATTGCGGTCAGTGGTTTCACCTGGGTCATCAGGACATACAGGGGAATCGATGAGACGTAGTCGGTGTAGATGCGCAGGGTAACATCCATGTCCAAGTCACATTCTAATGATGGAGGTGAGATGTCGACGTGCGATCCTGAAGCTGGAGAACCAAAGGGTCGTGGATAGATGCGTCTAAACGGCGGCCTAGTGTTTGCCTTTGATGGACCGAGAACGAATCCAGGCATCATTACAGCGGCAATAGGTGTCACGCTGAAGGACCGGGAAGAAATCCGTGTAGGGCAGTTGGATACCTTGAAAGGTGCCTTGGGTGAGTCCCTCTTTTGCCAGACGATCGGCGACTTCATTGTATCGAATTCCGACATGCCCTCTGATCCAAAGGAAATGAATTTGCTGTTTGGCTATGATAGCGTTGTTCACCAACGTCAGGATCTCGTAAAGATAACAGTGCATATCTCTCGTGAAGGAACAACCTATCACATGCATGAGTTGACATTGAAATACAAAATGGCAGATCTACACAGTGGGAACATTTGAATTTATATCTTAAGCCAACGAGTGTTGACGTTGTACAGACATGTCAAACTGTGCTAAGAATTAGGTAGATTGTTTTCGTTTCAGTCACAAATTACGGTAGCTTTTAGTTCATTCAGTAATTCTAATGGTGGACGCAGTTCCTTTTGTTTTTGTTAAAACTACCAAAACGAGCACAAAACACTGTATGAAGCTGTAAAAGGCGTGTAAAGATCCTAGGTGAGGTCTAAGATCTGCTGTTAATTATTCGTATAGGAACCTTCCCTCAAAGGTACCGTTGGCTAAATTGTATTTTATAGGTTACTTCATCACTTAGCTACTTCAAGTTGGGTTACAATCCTTCCTGTTCAGACTAATTAACTTTAATACCCTTTTCTTTACCTCTTGGGGACTGTAATTTGATATTATGATACAAATAAAATTTTTCATAATAATATAGTTGATTACAAAATACGATAATAGCCATGTTTTCTACTGGCAGATAGTTATAAACTTATAGTTCGTAGTAGATGTTTTATTATGGTCAGTATTGAGCTTGACGCATTCAACCAGGTTTCAAAAACTTAAAAAATGCAAAGTGAAACATGCGATTTAAGCATGAAAGAAAAACTATTAGATTTAATGTCGTCGAGATGCTCCTAAAAATGAAAGTCAGCTACGTAACGTTGTTTACAACACCAGGTACGGTACAGAGTATAAGAGTCAGAAAGTTAAACATTATCCCCAATTAAAGATAAAGATAGCCGTAGTTTCTGTCTGAAGGGCAAAGGCGTCTCCTAACTGCTAGAAGGGTAGCTCGGCGCAACTTATGGCGAGCAAATCCCTGTATATCCGTAAGTATTGCCGTATTGTAATTCTATTGCCTTTGGTTCACAAGAGAACGAATAAATTAGTAAATAAAATACAGACAATAAAGACTAGGAGAAAGAAAAAGTAACCAAAGCAATGTGACATCGTTTCGATCCTAGCTCTTGCATTCCCATATTTCAGCAGCTAACCATCTCGGCCAACTGTCGCGTATTCTACGTCGCTCTTTGGAAAATCATTCGTTCATTATATTGTCAGTAATATATGCGAGTAAACACGTCGTTCATTTAAGTTATTTGCAGCTTCTTGGTCCTCATTCAGGTCTGCAAGTATTAATGATGGGTGCATTAGTACCGAACAGAAGGGCAGAGCTGCAATAATGGCTTTTGTGCTGAAAGGGTCAATGTTTTCACATTAGATTATAAACTGCGGGTTGCATAGATCAGAACAAATAGGGGCAGCTGACTCACCTGGTATATATAGCATAGTCATAACAGGTTAAAATTTATTATTTTTAAATCCTTCCCAATTTCGTGTAGTTTATTACAATTGTTTTTAAAAATTCTTGTCGATTCTCGTTTGTTTATGGTGAAGGTTCGTTTTCGTTACTTCGCTCACTAACAGGGTTTTTAAAATGACTGCATCATTGTTAGATTCAGTACCTACCAACGACGTATGCTGTCCACAGTGGAGATGGAATTGATTTGCTCATACGTGTCCAGTAATGCAAATTAACCATTATAGTTCAGGACACAGATCATTGCATCTGACCTCATTTCACTGCATGCTGTTTTATGTGCATTGTGCTTTCGTTTGGGTGAAAGACTCATTTAGATTCGTCTGCCTATAGATAAATAGCAAAAATAGCATATGAACGTATTTGATACTATATTTTATGACAGCTCCTGAGAAACCTTTCATTGTTGAGGTATTGCATAAGCTGTAGCACGTAATGCCACATGCTCGAAAAAGCAGTCTGGAACATTTCTTTAACACTGTGAAATAAAATTTCACTTCTCAGATATGAATGGCTAATATTCATGTTACTAATAACTTATCATTCTAAAGGGTGACATTCAGAAAATAAATTGATGGGAACACAACTGTTGCATTGGTGCAATATTTCAGCTTAAAATTCTGGGAATTTAGTAGTGTTAAAAGTTTACGTTCATTGTCTTAATAAATTAAAAGACCTTATAATTATTTTTCCCCTTCCAAATAGTCATTTATTATGAATTTGTAAATATTTTTATATAACTCCTGCAACTTTTCTCATACCAACAATCTGTGTTCACAACATTTCTTTGTGCAACAATTGTACTTTACTCAGCAATTTTAGTGGGAGCTTCACCAAACTTGTATTTGTGATAGTCGTCGGTTACAGACGAGTAAAGTACTGTACGGGACCAAGCTCTGTGTGATTGTGGGATGCGGGGAAGTAGGCTAAAGGGGATAAGCTGGTGTCGGGATGCAATGCTTGCATTAACAGAAATTATAACGTGAGATTTTTATTGTTTCTTATGCGAGTGAAATCTGATGTTACTAGAGTAACCTCGGGCTGAACATTCCAGCCCCTCCCTGAATGGGAGTTGTTTGGATTGGGTTGGACTCGAGGGGACAGTGTGTTCCCGACACCCACGGGGAATGGCGTAACTCCGGCCAGGCTACGACCGCCCGGAGGGGATAGAGGGTTGCCTAAGAAGTCCCGGATACTAGCCTGCAGAGCTAGTAGAAGGTGTGCTAGATCACCAGGCGGCCCCACCGAGGTTTTCGGTAGTATTCCCTGCAGGGTTGACGCGCGTAAATGGCGTATCCACTTCCATCCCATCTTGACGTTGTGCTCAGCGGGGGGAGGGCTTTTTAAGAAATCAGGTATTGCCCTATGGAAAGAGCCCCGGAGTAGCCACCGCCCCAGGTAGAAGGAGGCCCGGGTCCTAGGTCCTACGGGGCCAGGACTAATGGAAGTAGAACCTCTGCACTTAACAATGCGAGTGAAGCAGACGATGATTTGGATGGCATCATAGAGCTTCCTCAATCCCCTTAGAGTAGTGCATCAGCGTCACACATGCTAGCACTCCCACTGAGATGGGAGCTTAGCTACTTTAAATGCAGAATTTATGGAAGTGCGGCTACTCCACCTAATACTTGCGGAAACGTTTTCATAAATAACGGTTCTCGGAAACAGGAATCATGCACATATCGTTTACCTGCAACTGAAATTTCACTTGCCAAAAGAAATATGGATAACGGGTCAATTCCAATTTTATTCTACGAATTTCAGTTAAGGCAGACGTATGAAGTGAGAAATGTTATTGTTCTATTACACATCGAGTGTTTATGAACTCGCATGTCCGTCGCTTCATTGACTTCGTCAGTTATACAACGATTATCCTACTGTATAGTGCATTCCGCCTGCCCTCCACGTTTACTTTGACTTGTCCGGAGAGTAATACTGTCGTAATGGTGTGAGAAGTGGTCGGCTCCCCGCGGAAAGAAGCTTAGAACTGTGAAGGAACTGGGTAACTTGCTGTCGTTCATTTCAATGACTTTGGCTCACTTGAGTATTGGCCACTACAATTTTACACACTGTCACATTTTCAAGGAGGGGGGCCTGGAACCAGTTTTTCCGCTTTTTAACAATGCTATCTCGATCCGTCGTTGTTTCCCAAGCACTTCTTCGGGAGTCTCTGCAACTGCCGGCCAGCTCTAGACACCCTGGCGGATGATAAGAAAGCATTCGAAAAGATTTTTAAATGCTTATCAAGGATTAAATATAGGATTTAGTGAAACAAACATTAATTTTGCTTTTTTTAAGTTAATTGATGGAAATTAATCATTTCTTCACACTAGCCGTATAAAGGCTAAGGCTTTTGATAGATAGAGTCAATTAATGTGAGGATCTACTCCCATTAGTCCAGGCCCCGTAGGACCTGAACCCGGGCCTCTCGGGTCTATTTACCATAGGACAGTACCTATTTTATAAACTGCCCCCCCCCGCCTGCACACGGCAGACAGGACGGAAGTGGATACGCCACTTACGCGCCGGTCCTTAATGAACCAGCTACCAATAAACCTTGGTAGGGCCGCCAGTGTCTGGCTCACCAGCTACTAGCTCTGCAGGCTAGTTCCTGGGACTTATGAGGCAACCAGATAGAGTCAATATGAAAAATTCAATGCCACGGCCGGGATTTGAACCATGGATCTCCTGGTTTCCGTCCAGTCGCTCTTACCCATTGAGCTACCATGGCCAACGTGCCGTCCTGACATTAAATTCTCCATTTGACTCATATATTTCCCCGGTAGACCACTAGAGGTTCTCACATCCGAGATACACCATTTGTGGTGACTTACTATCGTAAGGACTTGAGTCCCAGGCTTCATTATTCAACTCTTATTATTTTAGTTAATTGATGGAAATTAATCATTTCTTCACACTAGCCGTACATAGGCTAAGGTTTTTGACAGATAGAGTCAACATGAAAAATTAAATGCCACGGCCGAGGCAAATGTCAGTATAAATCTGTCCTTAGAGAAAATACAAGAAGATGCATTTTTCAGAACTTGAAAGAAATGTTTGTGACCCATTGCTATTATAACAGACAATATAAATTGTGCTTTCTTTAAAGCTCACATAATAATTTAAGGACAAGTTATGTCCATTATATATTCTTTGGTTAGTTTTATTAAAATATATCAATATTTAGCATACATGGCCATTTGTTTTATAAGTCCATATTTTATTCCATATTTTGGTTAAAAATAACTGCATATATATTTATATATTTCATACATTTTTAGCCCATATAATTCCTTTCCCTGGTGATGACCAGTTGGTTGAGCAACCGTAAATATACATATATCTAATTTCTGACAAAATCACTAATGTGAAACAGCAACATCAATCATAAACCACGAAGGATACTTAACAAAGGTAAGAGGTTTTACTTGGCGCAAGAACCTGTTGAATGTCATTTGTTATGCGCCTCCACTCAGACGTTCCCTGTCGGATTACTTGCAGTTCTGTAATACGTACTTAACAATATAAGTTTAACTCCCGCAATCGGGATGTTGTTCTTTGACGTATCCCATATATTTGTAAAGCTCTGGAAGTGTACTTTCCCTTCTCTATTAAAGTAATCATTTTTATTTTGTTCATTTTGAAAGAACAGTTGTGTTAATCAACGTAACAGGTGAACGTCGATTTAAACCAACTGTGTACGTAATTCAGCTTAATTCAAACGTACGAGGGTGGGTCAAAAAGTAATGCCTCCTATTTTTTTCTCATTTAATTGCCAAGAAAATTGAATCCAGTTTACATAACTTGAAAACTACAACATTGACGATTAATTTGTTACTATTCAATATAATCTCCGTTCTTTTCCACAGGGCACGTATTCCAGTGTGGTAAAACACACGGTCTTGCTTCCTAAGCCATTGACGCAAGGACGTTTTCACAGCCTCCTCATCTTCAAAATGAATCCCACGATGAGCTTCCTTTAGTGGTCCGAACAGATGGAAGTCTGATAATGCCAGGTCAGAGCTGTATGGATGTAAGGTAATACTTGCCATGCCAATTTCTCAATTTCTGCAGTGGTGTAACGGCTGGTGTGTGATCTTGCATTGTCATGCAAAAGAAGAACATCCGCCATAGTTTTTGTTCGGCAAACTAGGCGAAGACGTGCTTTCAGCTTTTTGAGAGCTCTGACGTATCGGACAGAATTTATTGTGCATCCCTGCTCTAAAAAGTCAATCATAAGCACATTCTCTGCATCCCAAAACACTGTCGCCATAACTTTCCCGGCCGATCGCTGAGTTTTGAAACGTTTTTCTTCGGTGTCGTTGCGTGATGCCATTCCATTTACTGCCTCTTTGATTCAGGTTCAAAAAGTGAACCCACGTTTCGTCTACAGTAACAATTTTTTCAGAAACTCCTCTCCCTCCAAATTGGAGCGCTGCAAGTGTTCGGAGGCTATTGTTTTCCTTGTTTCTTTGTTTTGGGCGGTTAACATTCTTGGTACCCAACATGAACAAACTTTTGAGTAGCCCAGTTGTTGAATAATCGTCATCACACTGCCTTTACTGAGGGAGGTAATGCGACACAAGTCACCCGGCGATCACCACGAATGATGTCATCGACTCGCTGAATGTTGCATGGAGTCACTGCAATCACCGGCCTGCCGCTTCGCTTTTCATCTGCCAATGGTATTTGCCCTTCAGCTTCGTTACAGCGACGAACCCATCGTCTAACAGTGCTGACATCCACCGTTGCATCACCATACACATTTTCTAGCCTTTAGCCTTTGGCGTTTCACCTTCCGCAGTCACAAATTCAATCACAGAACGCTGCCTAATACGAATGTCGATGTCAGCCATTCTGCAAGAGGATGCAGTGCGGCCACCTGTTGACTTAGGAAGTTACTACTGCAGGGGATTGGAAAAGAAGGTTTGAGGAATTGCACCAAACTCAAAGTTTTCACATAACTTATTTAAGGGGAAAAAAACATATAGGAGGTATTACATTTTGACCCACCCTCGTAATTAAAAAATGTAAGGTTTCTCATACTCAAAATTACACTCCTGTTACAATGTGTTTATCAGATTATTACGTTAGTTAAGTATTACCCGTCTGATGAATGAATACAGTTGCTATGGAGGTCACTGGTGTAGAATAATTCGGTTTAGAGAGGTCCGAGAAAGCGGGAATATAGTACAGTCTAACCATCAAAACATCAGTACATCGTACGTAACACAATGGTTTTTTTTCTTTTCGAAGTCCATATCGCATATCTTTAGGTATTCTCCGAATAAGTGTTTACCTTCAAAGGGGATCTTTTCTTTAACAACATTCATAAGTTTACGTATTGTAGGAATTTCTCTTTTCTGTTCGTTAAACTCGAGAAAAGTTCTGTGCACAACACATTATTCAAACTTACCGAGTTGGAATCATGTGGTCGATGTTTACTAGGTGTTGAAAGTTTTCCTATCGTACGCTTCGAATTCTGAACCTCTTTCACTATATCGTGCTCAGTTCGTTCAGCTTTTCCTACTGTCGCTGCTATAACGTTATTTAACTTGATGATTAGACCTTTGCGTTTATTTTCTTTGCAGAACTGTAACACATTGTAAATTAATTTTATACCATGTGAGTGGCGTTGTTTACATTTTTACTTGATTCGAGCTCGTCCATTGTAAGAGACTCAACTGCTGTGTTGCCGAATGGCACAAGAAATAATGACATAATACTGTTTACCCTTTGTTTCTACACAGGCTTCCACTGTTGGCTCTCTGCATTCATTCTTTGGACTTTGTAATATTTAGACTTTCTGAGAAAAGAGCATATATTCTTAAGAAAACCGCTTCGACATTATTCTAGTTGAAATTTAAGTTGATAAGTTGCATAGATTACTCTTCCGTTATTTCCTGGTCCCATGAGTGTCTAAATGTTTCAGTAAATAGATAATATCGCAATTAATCTCAACTTCCAAAGTTTCCCAACAGACCGCTTCTATATTGTGATAATTTAGCGCAAAATTTTGTATCCCGGTGCCTAAATTCATCCTCCATGTATGGAAGAGATGAGACTTTGTGAAGCAAACTGATGGAAAAGAGCGACCAACAGAATACATAGACCGAAGTCCTCTGTTCAGCGAACGTTGAAACCATAGTGGCCCAGAACTCACAACAGGACCAAGAACGTTCGGAAGAGTTTTAGCTTTAAGCGACCTGTCATGGAACAAGTTTCCAGCATTGGATGCAGTGAGTCAATAGCTCCCTGTACCCGCACCGAGAGGTTCCTGATATGCTAAGACTTCTGCCCAACTTGACAATTAGGTATTAAATGGAGTTTACCCACTCGATTCTACGACCTCTATATTGAAATCTGGAGCAGTATGAGGGTTTGTGGCGCTTTGTGAAGAGCAAGGCGTGACTTTTGACCGGATTAATGGACATCTGTCAATGCCGGCACCACCCTTGGGTGAGACTGAGTTGCCCTTGAATAGGGTTGAAGGCTCAAAGATACATTTGCAGAATAGTAGCACGTCGTCGGCGTATTGAGCAATTTCGACATGCAGCTGAATCTGCCATGAATGCCCTAAATAGCATGGGAGATAACACGGAACCTTCCGGGACCTATTGCTTTACTTGGCATTTTACCAACCACCACAGCGTGTACCTATGTAATACATGTGTGTACAATGTTCTGCTTTGGCAGTGGTATGTGTTAAGGACTGGGCTCAAATGTATAATAAAAAAGGTGTTCGGTAACATAAATAGTTTACAGATACCTTTGAATTATTTTGGCCAAAGGTTTTCCAGCCGCCCTGTCCCTTTTAATACCACTGGACACGCTTACCTTCACTTTCTGTGTGTGTTTTTTTTTCTATATGTTTTGCATATTTGGGTATGAAACTTATTCCTTATATTTCAATTCTACTCTAATTTGTGTGTAGATAAATTTCTAAACATTGTCAAACGTGCTATATAAAAATTCAAATGCTCCTCTTGCGATTACTTTATTGTGACTTTGTGGGTTCGTAGAATTAAAATTCCAACTTGCAGAAATTCATTAAGTTCCTTATTTCCGTAGAAATACACTCTGGTCAATCCTTACAGTAGTAGAATTACGTCACATACATATTTACTATCTACCAAAGTCTTGACCACAACAAAGATCTCACCTTCAAAACACACCACTGTCAATTACAACACTCGTTACCACTCTGTTTACAACTATTTTGCTGGTGTGTCATGATCTCTTATATACACCTACATTGATAATTCTAGACTGTTCTGTAACAAACAAAAAACCGAATGTTCTGTAAGAAGACACTAGACGAAACACGAACGTTCCAGACGTCTAACTCCATCTGTGTCGGCCAGCCTCTTATCTCCGCGCTATCTTTATCGCAGTCTCTTTGTGTACACAAGCCGCGCTATCGTAAATAATGGGTTCGCGACACTGCTTCCTCCTCGAGGGCTGGTCGTCCCGAACAGCACCATCGTAGTGGGCCAGACGATCCAGGTGTACCACCAACATCTACCCTCAGGGCGCCTTCTGGATGCGGTAGACCACGTCGTTAATCCTCTTCACCACCCGGCACGGTCCTTGCCACGGCTGTTGTTTTGGGCAGCGTCCCTTGGTCCGGGTAGGGCGATACAACCAGAACAGGTCACCTTACTGGAACCCTTGGAACTTGGCTTGCCGGTCGTATCGGGTCTTCATGCGATTGCTCGCCTTCTGGATGTTCTGATGAGCCATCTCATGCATGTCCTGAAGATGGTCCACCAGGTTATCTACATACTCGATTGCTAGCTGTTTTGGGTCCAGGGGACTCCCAAGAGCCAGGTCTTAAGGGAGACGTAACACTCGGCCGAACATTAAACTGGCTGGCGTCATCCCAGTGGTGTCGTGTGTTGATGAGACGTAGGCCAGCAAGAAGAGTGGCACCTTGACGTACCAGTCTCGCTGATGGCTGGCCCCGACCTTCCTCAGGTGCTTATTGCCTCAGTCGGACACTGGGAATGGTCCAGCTATTTCGACGGTGATTATATCGAATGGCGCTCCTACGTTGTACTGCTGCATGTGACCCCGGCTCCTAGTTTGGGGCCCGCAATTTGCCACGCACACGTGATCTTGACGGCACCATCTCTCAGCATCTGCTCAGAGCCTCAGTCAGTGATAGCGCTGTCGGAGTTTGTCAATCGTCCGGTTTGCTCGCAGGTCCTCCTGAAGTACCGACGTGCACTTCCTCCAAAACTTCCGGAACCTTACTTCTTGGAAGTACCAAATGCTTTCTCTCTGCGTCTTCCCATCGGGTGATTCCCATAACCGGAACAGCGCGCCCTTTCTGATCTTCAGCGAGTACCATTGGGCCAGTACGACTTGTATGTGGCGGTCCTTAATGCGATGTTCTCCCAGGTCGGTCTTGTCCCTACCTCCACTTCTCTCAAGGATGGTCCCAAGTCTGCGTCCGCCAGTTGCTGCCTCCTCAGGCCTGCGCTATCCCAGGCATCCGCAGGCACTGTCGTGACCACTCTGACAGCCGCGGCACGCTCCTCCACTTGCACCCTTGTACGTTGGCCACACTCTTCTGGGCAGGAGCTTCGGGACATGGCGTCTGCGTTGCCGTGGCTCTTCCCTCTACGATGTTCAGAGGTGAAGTGTACTCTTGCAGCCTCTGGAACAAACGGGCTGTCTGGACTTCCAGGTTCCTAAAGCTCCGTAGCTGGGTTGGGGCGGAATGGTCAGTCCTGATGTGGAATGGGTGACCGTACACGTACTTGTGGAAGTGCTCCAAGGTCTTTACTACCGCCAGTAGTTCTCGTCGGGGACGCAGTAATTCTTCTCTGCCTTGGACAGCATCTTGCTGTAGTAAGCTATCACCCACTCATGGCCATCCTGGACTTGGGATAGGACGCCTCCAATGCAATGCTCGCTAGCGTCGGTGTCCACAATGAAGGCGCCACCTGGTTGTGGGAATCCCAAAATAGGAGCACTGCACAGTGTCTTCTTCAGGTGCTGGAAAGCGCCTTCGGCGTCCTCCGTCCACACATGAGTCCAGTGTTCTTCTGTCAGGCGGGTGAGGGGCTTGGCGATGTTGGAGAACCCCCTTTATGAAACGGTGGTAATAGCTGCACAGCCCTAGGAAACTGCGCAATTCTCTCTTATCCTTCGTCTAAGGCCAATCTCTCACGGCCCGTATCTTCTCCGGGTCTGTGACCACTCCGGTTGGTGAGGCTATGTGGCCCAGGTAGTTGACTTCCTTGCGGAAGAGCTGGCACTTCTTCGCGTTCAGCTTCAAGTTGGTCGCCTACAGTTTCTGTAGCACCTTACTCAAGTTGTCGGGATGGTCCTCGAAGGTCTTGCCGACTATGATTATGTCGTCCAGGTATAACAGGCAGGCGTCATAAGTCAGTCCTCTCATCACAGACTCCATTAGGCGTTGGAAGGTAGCTGGCGCATTGCAGAGGCCAAGGAGCACAACTGGTAACTGCGAAAGCCCTTGGCCTGTCGAAAATGCAGTCTTTTCCTTGTCTCTCGGGTATAGAGCCACCTGCCAGTAACCCGACTTCAAGTCTAAGGTCAAGAACTACTGCGCACCAGCAAGCGTGTCCAGGGTGTCGTCAATCCGGGGTAAGGGGAAGCAATCCTTCCTGGTGACAGCTTTCAACTTCCTGTAGTCCACGCAGAAGTGTAGCTCGCCGTTCTTCTTCGTCACCAGAACTACAGGGGAACACCAAGGGCTGTCAGACTCTTCAATTACTCCCCTGGATGTCATGTCCTCTAGCATATCCCGTACCGCCGCTTGTTTCGCCAGCGGAACTCGCCTAGGTCGTTGCCGAATAGGCCGGGCGTCTCCGGTGTCGATGTGGTGGAGCACTCGATCCGTGCGGCCGTGGTCGCTGTCACCTTGACTGTCACTTCTGCTCTGAATGCCGGGCAGGAAGGATGTGTTTAGTGGTGGAGTGCTATAGTTTTATTTTAATGATAGTTTGTAGCTTTTCGTGATGCTTTGGAAGTGAACTGTAAGTAGTATTTGAGTTAAATAAGGTGTATGATTAAATAATAATAAGAAAAGTAACAAAATTTGTATTGCTATAATCTGGAGATTCGTCAGAATATTTAAATAAGGTGTATGTATTAACAACAAGGAGAACAATAGATTGTCATATTTTGCAAAGTATTAGCATATTAAACCTTTTAAGTCTTTTCTGAAACGAAATACTGGTGGAAGCAAGTAAAAATACGGGAGGGAATAATTATGAAAGTGAAAAAGATGTGTTTATGTCAGGGAAAAGTTTAGCAAGATCCCGTGTTAGAAGTAGTAAAACTGCTAGCAAATTGTTACCTGAAAAATGCAATATGGAGGAGTTTGATGGAGCTTTAGTAGAAATAAATGTTCTCATAGGCAAGGAGAAGATTAGTGTAGAAAATAAGCATAAAATTGCTTCATTGTTATCAAAATTTCAAAAAGAATTTTAATTAATAAGTATCGAAAAGGACAAAGCTTTGAAGGACGTTGAAATATATAAAGATTTATTAGTAAAGAAGGAAAGTAAAATACCAGCGTTTTCATATGCGCAAGCTGCAACTTTGCCTCAGCCTAGTCCGAAAGAAATTAAATTTCAGATATCAATAAACAAAAAGATTTGTACAGCGTTTATCTCATCTACAAAGAACCAAGAGGCAAAAGAAGTGAAGAAGATTGTTTCCACTTAAGCTGAAACTTTAGAAGAAAAATCAAAATACTGTGACTTTGTGGGTTCGTAGAATTAAAAGTCCAATTTGCCGAAATTCTAAATGTTCTTTACTTGCGTAGAAATACACTCCGTAGTAGCAGAATTACATCACATATCACAACACAATCTTCCAAGTTCAATGAAAATAACAAACAGCGTTCAGTTACAACAACACTCTCAGCTGTTCTCTACTTACTCACTGTTTGCAACTAACTCTTGGCGAGTCGGCACTTCCTTAAATACCTCATTCCTAAATTCGAGATATTTCCAGAACAATAAAGAAACAGAATAATCAAGATATCTCCAGAAATTTCCATTTATCTCAGTTTGTTTGTTTCGGTAAGTCCTTTATCTCAAGCACTATGTTTATCTGTTTATGCAAGCTCGTTACCTACGTGAAACCTATCCGTCTGTAGTCTTTATCTGCAGTCTCTTTTGTGTACACAAACGGCGCTTCTCTCTCGGCACCGAAACTTCCGTGCTTTTTCGCCGCGACAATACAGAGTATGCGAATGGTAGGAGAAAAAGCCATTGTAATTGAAACAGAAAGTGAAAAGGATGCGGAGCGCATCATCAAGAGTAAAAATTTGGCAAATCAAGATTTAAAATTTGATAGGGCAAAAAAATCCTTTGATTATTTTGTATGATGTTATGAAATGGAGAATGGAGGAAGAGATGAAGGAAGATATCTATAAACAAAATTTTGAGAATATATTAAATAATAAGGCTTATCTTATCACGAACAGAAGACTTTATGTACTTAGGTTTTCAAACAGTAAATGTCAAATATTTTATATCTGTTGCAAAATGCGCGAAGTGTCAGGCATACCGACACGTAGCAAAATGTTGCAGAAGAGGTCAAGTGTGTGGTCACTGCGGTGAAAAATATCATAATAAAAAGGATTGCTCAAAGAAGGAACAGGATTCTGTGTGCGTTCCCTGTTTCTTTAGAAAGAAGTGTGTAGATTTTGATAATCGTCCAACCTATGAGTTAAATTGGGAACGCGCCATAAGCAGGATAAATTATAATTAGTCATGAAAGTGCGGATTTAGTTAAGAAAAAGAGGCCAAGAAGAAATACACCAACTAGATTAAGGAGAAATATACATTAAAAATTTAAATAAGGTCAACGTACGGGAAGTAGGAACCCAGACAGATGAAATGGATACATTAGAAGAAGGAAATAGAAAATCTTAAGACATTTGTTGTGAAAATATCAAAAGAACTGAAGAACAAATAAATAATTTTATGGATGCCGTGGGTAGAATAAAACGTAGCTATAAGAAAACTGAAGTAGATTTTGACGCAATTATGACGAAAGATTTAATTGATTGGGAGAAATAAGATGAGGAAGAAGGAAGTTTTGTGGCCTTGGATGACATGAAGGTAATGCAAAATAATAGCAATGAGGCCCTTGGAAATAGAAGTAGCTTTTTAAAATATTTATGGAGGATACTTCGTTATAAAAACAGGAAGGAAGAAGAAGAGGAGAATGAAGGAGAAGAAGAAAATCAAGACGAGGCAAATCGTATCGGGAATAATGACTTTGGATGCACAGAAACAAATAATTATTGTTATGAAGAAATAAATCGGGCTGGACATAACGTTAGCGATGTCAATGAGTCGGACATGTGTCAGCCGGCTGCACCAGATACTGTGTCATTTCCTCCTGCTGACACTAGTGATTTTACCCATGCTTGGAAAATAGTGCAATTAAGTTGTTTGGAAGAAAAACAGACTTTATTAGCTGCATTAAGACATGTTATAAGAAAACTTCATCAGAGTGGAGACTGTATTATCTTCCCAGTGCCAGATGCCGTTGATAGAATTGAACTTAAGAGTAAATAATGTAACTACCGATGCGAATGAATTGTTAAAGTCACTGGAAGAGGTTTTCACTAGAAGGGGTGATAATTTAGATTTAGAGGAAATTTACATGAATTTCGTTAGATCTTATGGACGCATAGTCTTTGATTACAGCCAGAAATGGCCCAACTGCTACGTACATGTCAGACATGATGGAGCAACTTACCCGAAAATAGAAATTCCGAAATCCATAAAACCTATCTTTCCCAGTATTCCTCCACAAAATTCCGTTCCATAATTTCAGAACAAAGCTTATTCCTAAAGAAGTAAAGCATAAGTTTTAAGCATGAAACAAAAACTATTAGATTTAAAGTCATTTACATGTTCCTAAAGAAATAAAAGTCAACTACGTAACATGGTTTACAACACCAGATATGCTACAGATTATACGGGTCATAAAGTTAAACATGATTCCTAATCATCGGATTGTACAGACAATAAAGATTAGGGGAAAGGACACAAAAAACAAAACAATGTGATATCATTTCGAACTTAGCCATTGCATCACCATACTCTAGTAGCTAAGCACCTCGGCCAGGTTCCTTGCTAGTATTACATGCATGGAAAACCGTTGTTTATTTAAGCTTTTCGCGGCTTCTTGGTTCATACTCAGGGCTGTAAGTATTAATACTGGGTGCGTATAGTACCGAACAGAAGGGCAGAACTGCAATAACGGCTTTTCTGCTAGAAGGGTCAATATTTTCATAATATTCTGTAAATTGCGGGTTGCATAGATAAGAATAAATAGGGGCAGCTGACTCTCCTTTATATTGTGACAAATATGACAAGACAAAGTTCACCTTGTCACCAGTAGCTTTAGGCCAATGGTAACCTACAATCACTTTCTATTTTTACAAATAAGAGTAAATGTGTCTCTTTACGCAGCGCTGTTCCCTTTATTGTTTCTGTGCATGCACCAAGTAACGTTGTTCCGTTTTTCCAAAGCGCACATGACATTCCCTTTTTACTTTGCTCTGCTTGCAGACTCTGATTCAACTACTCGAATATTAACTGGTCAACTCACCCGCTCAACTCACTTCTCTGCTTTCACACTCAAAAGTCACGATTGACTGAACCGGACTGACTGAGAACTGCGAGGGCGGGTCAAAAAGTAATGCCACCTATTTTTTTCTCTCTTTTAATTGCCAGGAAAATTGAATCCAATTTACATAGCTTGAAAACTACAACATTGACAATTAATTTTTCGCTATTCAATATAATCTCCGTTCTTTTCCACAGTTTTGGTCCACCTTTTAACTAGGGCATGTATTCCAGGGTGGTACAACACACGGTCTTGCTTCCTAAGCCATTGAAGCACGAACGTTTTCACAGCCTCCTCATCTTCAAAATGAATCCCACGATGAGCTTCCTTTAGTGGCCCGAACAGATGGAAGTATGATGGTGCCAGGTCAGGCCTGTATGGGGAGTGAGGTAAGACTTGCCATCCCAATTTCTCAAGTTCTGCAGTGGTGTAACGGCTGGTGTATGGTCTTGCATTGTCATGCAAAAAAAGAACATCCACCGTATTTTTTGTTGGGCGAGCTCGGTGAAGACGTGATTTCAGCTTTTTGAGAATTCTGACGTATTGGAAAGAAGTTATTGTGCATCCCTGCTCCAAAAAATTAATCATAAGCACACCCTCTGCATCCCAAAACATAGTCGCCATAACTTTCCCTGCCCACCGCTGAGTTTTGAACTCTTTTTTTTTTTTTTTTCTTCGGTGACGTTGTATGATGCATTCCATCGACTGCCTTTTTGATTCAGGTTCAAAAAAATTAACCCACGTTTCGTCTCCAGTAACAATTTTTCCAGAAACTCCTCTCTCTCCAAATTGAAGTGCTGCAAGTATTTGGAGGCTATTGTTTTCCTTATTTCTTTGTTTGGGGTGGTTGACATTCTTGGTACCCAACGTAAACAAACTTTTGAGTAACCCAGTTGTTGAATAATCGTCATCACACTGCCTTTACTGAGGGAGGTAATGCGACACAATTCACCTGTTGTTACCCAGCGATCACCACGAATGATGTCATTGACTCGCTGAATGTGGCATGGAGTCACTGCAGTTACCGGCCTGCCGCTTCGCTTTTCATCTACCAATGGTGTTTGCCCTTCACCTTCGTTACAGCGACGAACCCATCGTCTAACAGTGCTGACATCCACCGTTGCATCACCATACACATTTTTTAGCCTTTCGTGAATGCGAATTGGCGTTTCACCTTCCGTAGTCAAAAATTCAGAGAACGCTGTCTATTACGAATGTCGATGTCAGCCATTTTGCAAGAGGATGCACTGCTGCCACCTGTTGACTTAGGAAGTTACTACTGCAGGGGATTGAAGAAGAAGGTTTGAGGAATTGCGCCAAATTCAAAGTTTTCACTTAACTTAATTATTTAAAGGAAAAATAGGAGGCATTACTTTTTGACCCACACTCTTAGGTTTCGCACCACTTCTTAAAGTCTGCCAGTTGCTATGTGGAAGTTGTGGAAGTAGCATGCTCTCGAGTTCCGAAGTTCGAACCGTTTAAAATAAATCCTGCATGCTAACAATACCTTTCGACTTCGTTTCGTCAGCTATTAAGCTTTATATATTTGCATATTTATTTTTATTAGGAAAACTACTTGGGCTAAAATATGCTGTTTTTACAGTTATGTCAGATACCCTACTCCCCAGCTTCCTCATGAACTACTGTACGCAATATTTGAATTGTTGTAGTGCAAATGGTATTTATTAGAGATGGATTCACTTATGGGGAATACAATATGACAGCACGGCAGGACTCCGATTGGTTGCTGACCTAATGGCGTTGAAGAACAAACATATTGTATGAATCATTTAAAATTGAACACAAAACATGTCGACACTACACACACACACACACACACACACACACACACACACACACACACACACACACACACACACACACACACACACACACACACACACCTCTATGAAGACCAGTAGAGTGGCTCCCGAAATGCAAGCGAGTGTACATGCATGTTCGGTGTCAGTCATGTGTGTGAGAGAGCTGTTGTATACACGTTCAACTTAATCACACTGATTACAGTGTTTGTTCAAGCAAAATTCAAATGTACGTCTGGGAACTTGCTAGTCGCTCTGGCGTGTATTTTGTTTCTTCAGTACTTAATTACAGACACTTGTACTGAACGCTGTAATCACATCACATTGATACTATCTGCAACTGTCAATGCGATAGGTACTTCCCTAGCTTTTGTTTTCTATTTCCAGAATATAACTGCATCCATTAAAAGTTTGTGTTAATTACATTATCGTGTATCATAACTAGGGATGGCTCCTCGTTATTCACGATTGTTCCATGGTATCGAACGATACTTCAGAAAAGTCGCTCGGTACTTTTTTTGATACTTCAATGGGGATTCTACGATTATTATTTTATTTTAAAATCACAAAATATTATTGCCGCAAGTAGAACATTACAAATCCCGAGAAATTGCCAGGAATGTGGTATAGTCGCGCTGCTAGAACGGTTACCATGGATTTATCTTTGTTGTAAGAAACCTCTCAGATAACGCACTGATGATTCTTGTAGGAGTGAGAGTGTACTGACGGGCCTCCCAGTCGTGTACTAAGTACCAATGAACGCATCACTTCAGCCAATGGAATTCGCAGGAATCACAAATGACAGATATATATTCACTCCACGTGGAGTAATCAGTGCGTTATCTTAGAGGTATCTATTACCAAAGATAAATCCATGGTAAGCGTTCGAATAGCATGACTTTACCTGTACATTAACATTATGCAAGAAAATAATCGTGTGTCAACTGTCACTTAACAGTCCTCAAGAAGAAATAACTACATATTTCAACAATTAGTCGCCTCCTCTTTCTAGTGCAGGGAATTACTGGAAAAAAATTCCAAATTTCCAGAACTAAAAAAGTAGACGTTAAGTATTTGTTTATTCCACCTACAACAGTTTCATCTGAAAGACTGTTTAACACAGCAGGACTCGTATATGACAGAAATAGTAGTAGACTTGACCCCGAGAGCGTGAAAATGTTGGTATTTTTTAACAAAAACTTATAAAGCTGGACTGTTTTACTTTTAAACAGGGGCGGCTTCTGAGGTAGTGCCACTGTGCTATGGCACTATGTGTATGAAAACGAAAGAAAGAGAATTGTATAGGAATTGCGCAAAAAAGATTGTTTCTGGGTGTCTGCTCCCTCGTGTGAATAGGCGCGTTAAAGCAAGCACTCTGCGCTGGTTGTTTTGCGTGGCTTTGCCCCAATTCCAGAACGGCACCGTCTTCGCTCATAAGCTCATGTGTTAAGAGCTAGGATGTCTGCTTATACATGGCTTCTTATGGGAGAAGGTGGTGCCAAGATTTCTCTGGCGCATAACTTACGCTTCATCCGTTAGAGTGCAGTAAAGCACGGGACTTACGATACCTGTCTCTCTGTCGTGAAATCGTACACGAACGCTTCGTATCAATTCTACACGAACTGTCTTATCAAACTTTTACTGTGCTCGTTTCACCTCTGCGTAGCAAGAGTACGGATGTAATAAATATCTATTTTCGTTTACCTGTACGTTGTGTATGGTACAGTTTATTATAAAATAGGATGAGTTATTGATAAGATAACCTAAATCGTTCGAAATTGGTACAAATATTTATATTTTGGCAACCCTTATTTATTTATTCGTTCATTGATTTATGACACCGTCAATTCAATGCCTCACTGGCCGCCCCTGTTTATAAATATTCAATGCACAGTTTAAAAATAAGTACACTGATGGTTTTAAATTTTGTCTCATTAAATATGTGCACCTATTTAATTTTATGGGCATTACACAGTTTTCCCAACAATCTATTTTGTATTGAAACTAAAAGTAGAAAGGATGGTATAGATTATCAAAGAATCCGGTATCGTAGACAATATCGTGCATCGGTATCGAGTATTGAGAAAAAATTGTATCGACCCATCCCTAATATTTATCTATAAAGTTTCTGTTTAATTACATTCGAGCTTAGAAATTCTATGCTTTTGTCACTCGTAAGTTTCATAAAATCAAAGCCTGACGTTAACTTCCTACAGAAAATAATAACAAGTGACTTTTATACTTCATATCCAGGATTTGTTTCGTTTCTGGCCCTAGTGTCTGTGTTTCTGTCATATAGGAATGTTAGGGACCCCTTGCGCTCCTCTTACTGCCTGCCTATTCCTAACCTTTAACACCTCTCATCAGATATATATATATATATATATATATATATATATATATATATATATATATATATATATTAAATAAAAGAATTACAACACTTTCCCATGGTTCAAGTCTCTTCAACTGTAGTTACCTAAATTAAACTCAAATATTTATTTTTAGACCTAAAAATGTTAACTAATTTAAACATTGACTTTTTCAGAAGAGTGTGTAGTTTAATTATGTACATAATTATGTTGAAGGATGTGTACATTGAAGCCGAAAGCACATGACGAAAGTAAGGCTCCCAAAGTACAGCTTTGGTTGTAGCACGCCACTGACTGCTAGCCCGGGCCATGTCAGTACATATTAATTGAGAGCTTAGCGAAGCAAAATTACGCGAGTATAAATTGAGCGGAGATTAAAGCTGAGGTAATAACAGCTTTCTTCGTTAGCTGCCTGTTTCGTCGCATCTCATGAACGTGAGAAAAAGGGACTGGTCACTAAAGAAAACTTAAGTGACAGCGACCTATTTAAAATGGAAACGTAAAAAAGATGAATTGGCCTCATATCAGGAACTCGATACAAAGCGTGCGCCTAGTTACTGAGATTGTTGAACTTTCTCACCAAATCTAATCACCCTGGTTTGTTATCAGTTGGTGTCATAAGTACATTCCTTTAATTTGGTGTTTTGGTAAATTTATTGGGTTCCTTTGATTTGGCAATGCTATTTACTGGCTGCCATAGCTAGTGTTGCGTATATAGCGAGCATGTATCAGTCTTCAGTATTTAATAAACAATCACAAAATGCGGATAACCGAGTTTGAACTTAGGGTTCTAAAACACTACTGGAAACAATATTGTGACTTTGTGGGTTCGTAAAATGAAAAGTCCAATTGCACCACTCAAAAATGTTCTTTATTTCCACCGACTTACAGTTGAACACTTGCCAATTACACAGAATTACGTAATGCACACAATTACGATTAACCAGTTCGTCCGTTACAGTTCCACTTTCACTCGCAATTACGTAAACTCCTCCGACGCACGTACGCAGCCCGTCCCCTCACTGGGCGCTCCTCACAGCTCGCCAAGAACTGACTCAACTCACTCATTGCAGCCCTTTTTATAGGAATATAACTGTTTTCTAGAAGTCCCTCGCTTCAGTGAATCACCGCGAAGGTTCCAGAAGGCAGGGGAAGGGGATAGAGGCGGCCTGCGACAAGTGACACTTCCCTAATCATCCCCTCAGTTAGTGACTGAGATTAATGGGTGGGTGTGGCCCGGATGCCTCTGGTCCCTTCTCAGCTGTCGTTGGTCGGGCTTTCCGATAGCTGGGTGACAATATTCTAAAGCCGCAGCTCGGAGAATATGGGAAGTGGAAGGAGAACGTGTCATTAGTGAGCGTGTGGCGCATCAATGGTTCCAACGTTTAAACAATGGAGACGAAAACACTAAAGATTTACCACAGTCTGGATGACCTAAAATACGCAACTTTGGGGATACACGCCAAGTTTTGCGGGAAAATCGGCAAAATAAACCGTACCCGTAGACATTCAGAAGTACTTCGTGTATCAAAGGAAACCATACATCGCCACATTAAGACACTTGGAAAATCATAAAGAAAAAATGAAATGAAATGTGTAGTGTTTAACGCCCGCTTTTACTACATACGGCACCACAGGCGGTGACACTGATGATACATGAGATGAAGATGGAGCACCGGTGGAATGAGATGGTGGGGAAACCGGAGGTCCAGGAGAAAACCCGCCCCAGCACCGTGTTGTCCACGACAAATCTCACTTGGTGGTTCCCTGGGATCGAGCCCGGGCCGCCTTGATGAGAATCAAGCGGTCTAACCACTGAGCCACGGCGCGGCCTTGATCATACAGAAGATGTCGATCTTTACCTCATGAACTGACACCTCAACAGGCTGAACGTAGAGTGGATATCTGTCGTCAGATTATCCGTAATCTCGTGGATGATATATTTGTCAGGAGAATTGTCACTTGTGATTAAAATGGATATATTACCTAAACCCTGATGCCTCGAAACAGTGACTTGATCCCCACCAAACTGCCAAAGTCATCGTTAAAAGAAATCAGTTCGGTCCCAAAGTAATCTTGTGTGTGGTGGGATTTTGAAGGTGTGATTCACTGGGAGTTTGTTCCATATGGCCGGACAATTGAAGGGGAATTTTACTCTCAACAACTGTAACAAGAACGAGTTCATTAAAATTTGAGACGGAGATACCCAGCATTAGTTAACCGAAATATAGTTCTATTGCAACACGACGACAATGCAATACCCCATACTGCACGAACAACCATGGAAAAAATTCAGGAATTGGAGGGAATTGAGCTGCTACGTCACCCAGCATACAGCCGTTATCTCACATCTTTTACGATCCATGACCCATTTTCTACGTGGAAGAAATTTTGACAAAATTGAAGCAGTGCAAGTGGGTGTCACCGAATACTTCGTATCAAAAAGCAGAGACCTGTGCCAACGTGGGATAATAAACCTCGATGACTCAAGACCAGGGGCGGCCGGTGAGGCATTGTATTGGCGGTGCCATATATAAATAAATGAATGAACGAATGGATTAATTAATTAATTGCCAAATAAATACATAAATTAAATAAATACATAAATAAATCAACAAACATATAAATAAACAAATAAATGAATGAATAAATAAATAATAAATGAATGAATAAGTATTAAATAAATAATAAAGGAATGAATAAATAAATAAATAAATAAATAAGGGTTGTTAAAATATAAATATGTCTACCAATTTCGAACGATATAGGTAATCTTATCAATAATCCATCCTATTTTATAATATACGTACCAAAGAGAACGTACAGGGAAACGGAAATAGATATTTCTTGTTACGCACAGGTGTACGAGCACAGCAAAAGTTTGATAATACAGTTCATGGAGAATGTGATACGAAGCGTTCGTGTACGATTTCACGACAGAGAGACAGTTATCTTAAGTTCCGTGCTTTACTGCACTCTAGCGGATAAAACGTAAGTAATGCGCCAGAGAAATCTCGGCACCACCTGTTCCCATAAGAAGCCGTGTATAAGCAGACATCCTAGCCCTTAACACAGGCGCTTATGAGCGTAGACGGTGCCGCTCTGGAATTGGCGCCAAGCCGCGGAAGACAACCAGGACAGAGCGCTTGCGTTTAACCCGCCTATTCACACGAGGGAGCAGACACTCATCAACAATCATTTTTCCGCAATTCCTATACACTTCTCTTTCTTTCGTTTTCATACAGATGGTGCCATCGCACATCGGCACTACCTCAGAAACCGTCGCTGCTCAAGACTATAGAATATAATGGTGTATACTTTGAAAATTAGTTAACTGCTTGTCGGAACATATTTCAGATAATTGTTTTTGTTAAACACGACATTACGTATGAGGAGTATGTATATAAATGGCTTGAAAATTATTCAAAGTTAACATTTTGAAGCGTATTAAAAACTAAGCTTTAGTAGCCAGATATTTCAACTTTAAACTACAACCCTTTCCATACTCTAGTTATGCGATCAAAACTTTGTTCGAGTGTGTTACGTCCCTTTTTATATATTAATTTGTGTATGATAGGTCTATAATCCCTCAAGTTTATACTAATACTGACTCCCACCGTAGCATCCTAAGAACATATAAATCGCTCGTCTAAAGGGAACATTAAGTTTCTCTAAGTATTCCTTCAAAGAAGATATAAATATTAAGTACCACTTACTCCATCAGCATTGCTCGTGTATACAAAACTGCGAGGAAAGTTTATTCTACCCTCTAGCACTGTTTGAGGCGGATAGTTTAAGAAGCCATGTAAGGAAAGATATAAAGGTTGGTATAATGGTTCATATGCTTATTCTGTAATACGCTAATCAAAATGTGAATGTTCATACAGCAAAGTTGTGTTTGAAGTATAATTAAATATTATTTTTTACCTGAAAGTCAATGTTTAAGCTAAAAAGAGTAAAATAATATAATACATTATGTATTATAATGAAATGAAAAACGATATTCAAATGTTTAGATGGTTGTGAATATTATAGTAACAATTGAATGCGTTGCCATGGTGAATAACAATTGAAAATATAGAAGAAAAGTCAAAATGGCTGATATGGCTACATATAATGTTACCGGTTTGTATTTCATGGTAGTACAAAAACCACATGTAAAATTTAATAATAAAACATAAAGTATAAATTCAGAGTGATATTATTTATATATTAAGCCCGATGAATCTCCTCGCGAAAACAGCAAGAACAAGCCGGTTAAAACAAGCCAGTGCCTGTTCTGCATTGGATTATGCTACGAAGGGCATTATATAAATTGTAAACACCAGGGTGTCTACCAGGGCAATCCACACAACTGACAACCAGAGAGTTACCGAGCTGTCCCAAAAGGGCGTCCGGTGCCTACGTGGGGCTTTCCATAGGGAAAGGCCTAGAGACTAACAAGCCCCCTCCCCCATCTGGTCCTGTGGACTCAAATAGGGATGGAAGTGGATACGCTACTTACGCGCGCCAACCCCAAAAGGGAAGGCTACCGATTTGATCTCGGTGGGGCCGCCTGGTGATCTAGCACACCTACTAGCTATGCTGGCTAGTACGCGGGGATATTAATGGCTACCCTCAACCCTCCCGGAGACGTACCCGATCTCCCACGGGTATCGGGAACCACTGCCCCCTCGAGTCCAACAAAATCCGAACAACTCCCAATCAGGGAGGCGCTCGAATGTTCGGCTCCAGGTTCTTCTACTAGCGTCAGAAGTACCACGAGTGCTAGGGGTCCGCAGTGCCCGCACCTCGGCAGCTGAAGGGGACGGATCACCTCCCTTACAGGAGCTACGAAGGGGATTCGGCACTGCCACTAGATCTATTGTATCTATAGCCCAAGTGACTTATCCGCGGGAGGAAGGATGAGGTGAGAGTTGACAGACGACGGCCGTCCCGAAGGAGCCACGACAGTGTAGAGTGCACGGTCACTATAATTTACCAGTTGGAAACTCCCCGGCAGGCCAGTTTGACCGGCTTTTCCATCCACCGTGGTCCTGAAACGACCCATCAGGCCGGCGGGAAGACCGGAGAGCGTCCTGCTGGAGGAGGAAGTGTTTATCAGGAGCACATCATCCTGCCCTACAACGCCGAGACACCGGCTGACGCTTCTACCCTAAAAGAGTTCACCAGATGAGAAATGACGTGAAATGATAATGGCGATGAAATGAAGGGACAAGAAATTTGGGGGATATAATTAACCTATCCAGCATTCACCTGGCGACCCGGGAAAACCCCTCAAAAAGTCCATAGATCAGGTAGGTTGGCCACGGCAATCGAACCCGGGCCTCCTGAATTCGGGCTACAGACGAAACCGCCTGAGTTATCCTGTTCGGTAACTAGTGTTTTACTTATGGTACCACTGATTCCATCTAAATATTCGATACCGTACTTAGTGCAGCCATCTTTAGAGAGCAGCGCAAACTTTTACACGAATTTCTTTCCTCGGCAAGCAACCTTTTATATTCAGCATATTTTGACATTTTATGACGATGATTGCGATGGTGATATCAGCAAGGTTCAAACATTATGGTATACATGTGGGCTCCAGTTACTGGACCTCCCCAACTTCTAATTCCTGTGCAATTTCAAAACTGTGTAAGATTTGTGGACAGTCCGTGCATTTGGACAGTTGAAGTGTTATATTCTATGAGTTGAAGAACCGTTGCTTACTTCTGTTAAAACTGATACCAAATTAACAGAGAACCTATTTAATTTATCGTTTGTGTGAGTATTTTCTCAAAAACTTAAATCAGTGTTTAGCATCCACATTGCTTAATTCTACCACAAACGAATACAACTAAACGTAATGTCATAGCTGAATTTTCGACTTATAATTCATCATGCTAGGGAATATACTCGGACGATTTAAACTTATAACATTTAGAGTTCGATTGCACTCATCTAGTAATTTGAATTTTTCTTTGGTGGCATTAAAATATTCATTAAAACTCTCTATCAGGGGCGGCTGCTGTTTAGGAGCACAAGAGCACGTGAACCCCCAATATTTGTCTTGTAGAAGCCCGTTTCCTCATTTCATTCGTTATTTGTATTTGCCGCGCTAGTAGTATACAATTGAGCGTTTCAGCACAGTGTAGATAAGATGTTGAACTCTCCTCTGTGTTAATATATGAGTGATGTAGAATGCTCATTGATTTAGAACTCTCCTATATGAAAATCGAGTTGTAAAAGAAGGGGAGTGTTGGCGTAGTGCCGTTCTCCCCTGTGCAGTGAGATGTTTTTGAGGGTTGGGATGATGATGATGATGATGATTGTGTGTGTGTGTGTGTGTGTGTGATGTGTAATGTGTGATGGGTGGGATGGGTAACGGGGGTTCCGGGGATGTTTTAATTAAATGTGAATTCTTTTCAATGTGTGTGTGTGCTTGAACTCTCATGTATGAATATCGAAGTCTAGGGTTCGATATTGTGATGGGGCGGGGTGGGTAACGGGGGTTCCGGGGATGTTTGAATTAAATGTGAATTCTTTTCGATGTGTGTGTGTGTGCTTGAACTCTCATGTATGAATATCGAGTGTAGGGTTTGATATCTATTACGTTTAGTGTATGATATATGATGCAGTATCGTTATTCTTTAGATAAAAGAATATCGAGAGAAAGATTAGGTATGTTTACTGGGAGAGATTTATGAAAATAAATGTAATAAGACATTCTGATAAGGGGTGTTCCCTATGCAGAATCTCTCCTTGAGCTATTGTATCCAAGAGCGATGTAAAGGTTAAGAAAAGGTTAAATTCCATTCCCACATCCAGGTACGAGAAAATATAAATCTATTCCACATTGATGAAGTATAAGAATGGAAATGTAAATCTATGTGAGAGGGTCGCATGACAAAGAAATGTCCCCTCTAAGCATGATAAAAGTGGTACATAGCAAGTGTATATAAAATAAAAGCACTACCCATCTCTTTAAGAATGATAAAAAAAAATTGAGAGAAAAGTATAAGAATGCAAATGTAAATCTGTTTGAAAGGGTTTTCATGATAAAGGAACGCTCCCTCTAAGCACGATAACCTAAAAAGAATATTCCCTCTAAGCATGATAAAAGTGGAACATAACATCGAAAATAAAATAAAAGCACTTACCATCTATTTAAAAATGATTAAGATAACGAGAGAAAAGTATCTCATCTTCAAGTAGATATGAGTAATACAAAACTGATCAATCAATACGATAATATATATACGCAAGTAGGGGTCTATAGTGTAGATATCCTAACTATTCATGGCAAGGTATCACCCTCCATATAAAAAAATTGTCTAGAAAATCTCCCCTCAGTATTACGAATACTCCACTGAACTACATCCCCCTTGGTATGTAGGTCAGAGAAAAAAAAAAGAGTTAATCTCTCCAGACTGGTGACAGGGGTGATCAAAACATTCCTATTGCTGTAGCGAAGTCTAATTTTGTCAAATAACGTTAGGAAAAAAAAGAATATATTTTAAAATTAAACGAATGAATCTATATATTTGTATGAATGATGATACAATACTATGAATGTGTTAGTATACCAAATGTAAAAAAAATCAAATGTTCAGAAAAATATATTTTGTACAAGTATGTATGTGTGTAAAGAAATGTGTAACTATATCACCCTCCCCTCCAAGATGTAGGGAACGAATCACAGTTAGTGTGCGCACGCAACATGGTGTTTGGGAAGGAGAGATACGGTTGGAGGGGGTGTAAAAAATGATGAACCTATATAAAGTTTAAACTATGATAATAAAGTTACTAGTAATACCTTCGAACTTATAACGTAGTCACAACTACTTTAAACATATAGCGTAATATGTAGACAGTAACACCTCTCCCGGACGGAGGGGGGGAGCGGAGCATCTGTTAATAAATACCGCAGTACGGATGTGTGAGGAGGCAGTCGATTCTCTGGAAATATGGATCCTACAGGTAAGATAGAAAAGTTGTATACTGTAATTCATTTTTTATCTCTGTTTACGAAGAATGTTGAAGTAATACTGATTCGTGTGTGCTTATATGTATGTTTCAGATCATGAGATGCTACAGCTAAATCAACTAGCTGAAGGTGGAACACATCTTCCCACAAAGAAACTACGTGAATTAGATCAGTCCGTTCAACACATCATTCGATCCGTCAAAACCGTGAAGACCAGATATGGTGAACGGGTCGTCGTCGAAACATCAGATTTCCAAGTCTTCCTCCCGGAGAGATTCAAACACATGACCGCAGCGCAGAAAGATCTACTAAATCGTGGTGACTGCATACTCCAATACCATGGCGAGGAAACACTAGAAAGTGGTTTCAAACGACATAAATTGTCTTTTTTAAGCAGCCCGTAATGTCGTCAAAAGGTGAGTATAATTATTGAACAAAATTTCATAAAAAAGTGATAATGTAGTTACTTGCATGTAAATGTGAAATCGTGCATGTTGTATTAGAACTTAAAGTGTTAATTATCGCACGTCATGTAGTATTAGTAATTGAATGTAGTTACTTGCATGTAAATGTGAAATCGTACATGTTGTATTAGAACTTAAAGTGTTAATTATCGCACGTCATGTAGTATTAGTAATTGAGAGTGAACGTTGTAGGGTTAATTTTCATGTGTAATAATTACGTACATGTGATTATCGTAGTTCAGTTACGTTATTTCACATGCATGTTAGTTACGTTTGTTTGTTACACGTAAAAGTAACGTTGTAGGTGAAAAAGATAGTTAATTTATATGTGTAAAACGTACATGTGAATATCGTAGTTCAGTTACGGTATTTTACATGTATATGGTTTACGTTGTGTGTTTTTATCATTTATGTAAGGGAGAGAGCATTACGTAAAACAGTTACATACTATCTGAATATTGTAGTTACGTGATGATAGCAATAATTGTAAAATACATAATCATTATGTAACTATTTTCATATGTAAAAGTTACATGCATGTTACGTTCTACGTAAAGTATAGAGTTTACGTAAAATTGAGATTCATACATGTAAAAGTTATTAACATGTATGTTATTTCTGTTACCACCTTACATACATGTAAATCAATGTTCCCGTATGTAAAGTTAATCGAATGTTGTAATTGCTTTTTTCAGAAACGACGACAAGATGCTCCGATACTGCCACTGGACAACCCTCGATTCAGCAAGATGAAACCTGTTCGAACGTGACCCAGGCTGAACGATTACGATGTATTCAAGGTGAGTCTGCTTTCAAAAATCGGTTAGCTACCTACGAAATTCACAACTGTGTTAATATACTTGACCCCGTCATATTCTTAGCAGAATGCAAACCTTTAATTTTGAATGAAATTGATAAGGGCTTAAACATGTATAAATCAGGTCTTAAGATAGGATCCTGTTTATCCTGTCAATATGTCATAATATCACAAGAGAGCGATAATATTCATACATTTAACTTTAACAGTAAACTTGAGGTGATATTGCAATCTACAGATAAATCTATATGGTATGAAGAGAAGATTGTACAACCTATACTAGATCATATGGATAATTTTGAATCGCGTACCAGTTCAAAAGCTTTATACAGTATTGAGAAATTAACAATATATGTGACACAATACGATTCATTGAATGCAGGGATGTATACTGAATTACCCGAC
This sequence comes from Mantis religiosa, assembly GCA_030765055.1. NCBI lineage: Eukaryota > Metazoa > Arthropoda > Insecta > Mantodea > Mantidae > Mantis > Mantis religiosa. Next base: position 105,008,812 of record CM060956.1, on the reverse strand, counting down.
TTTATAAAATCGAAGAGAGCTGTTATTAACATTCGTAATACTGATAAATATTGCTTTGCATACTGTCTGTTAGCATCCAAATACCCGGTAGAACGTAACAAGAATCGACCCACCTCCTATAAAAGATATGATTTTCGTAACGAATTTAACTTTGAGAATATAACATTCCCCGTATCATTGAAAGATGTAGAAAAATTCGAGAATCAAAATTCAAATATTTCAATAACGATATACGGTGTTGAAAATAAATCGATTATTCTCTTATATCAACCAAGAGAGATAAGATCACATCATGTTAATCTTTTAATGTATAAAAGACATTATTGTCTGATAACAGACTTATCACGTTTGCTAGGAAAGCAGCTAACTAAACATAATGGGCGAAAATGGTTATGTAACAATTGTAACTTGTATTTCACATCAGAATCACGTTTAAATAGCCATAAAAAGCGGTGTATGATGAATCAAATTATCAGAATGCCCGAGGCTGGTAAAACTGATCTCGTTGAATTTAACGCATATTCGAAATGTCTAAAAGTTCCATTCGTGGTTTATGCAGACATAGAATGTATCTTACGTAAGGTAGATTCGTGTCAAGATGTATCCAGTAAAAGTTGGACACGTACCATTCATAAACATGAAGCGTATGCAATTGCATTACATTTGGTCTGTAGTTATGATAAAAATTTAACACGTTTCAAATCATTTGAAGGTCCATATGCAATTGAAAATTTTCTTAAAGAATTAACGTCAATTGCAAATCAAGTCATTAATATATATGCTAATAAAATTGAAATAAGTATGAGAGATGTGGATGAGCTAGAATATCAAAATGCAACACGATGTCACATATGCAAACGTGAATTTCTTAACTCGTGCATAAAGGTTCGTGATCATTGTCATTTGACTGGAAGTTACGTTGGCCCAGCTCATAAGCACTGCAATTTAAATAGGAAAATGCCAGGATTCATACCAATATTCTTTCATTGCTTGTCAAAATACGATGCTCATTTCATAGTAAAGAAACTAGGTTACGATACGGAACCTATCAACTGTATTGCACAAACCTCTGAAAATTACTTATCCTTTAGCAAAAGATATACAAATTCGAATGGAATGAGTATATATCTAAGATTTCTGGATAGCTATCGTTTTTTGGATTCAAAACTTAGTAACCTTTCGGATATGTTAGAAGCAGATGATTTTCATTACACCAATAATATGTACACGAATCCTTTGCATAGACAACTGATGAAACGCAAAGGTGTCTTCCCGTACACGTATGTGGATTCTATAGAAAAATTATACGAGAATAGTCTACCATCCAAACATCAGTTTGATCATGTAAGCGATGAGGATTATAGTCATGCTAGAACGGTATGGAATGAATTCAATGTTAAAAATCTGGGTGAATATTTAAATATATATCTTAAGTGCGATACATTAATACTAACGGACGTGTTTGGACGCTTCCGTGAATTAAGTATCGGTTTGTACGGACTCGACCCGTGTCAGTATTACACACTTCCTGGGTTAGCCTATGATGCAATGTTAAGAACGACTAGTGTACAGATTTCATTATTAACAGATAAGACTATGCTAGATTTCTTCGAAAAAGGAATACGAGGTGGAATTTGCACTGTGTCCAAACGGTATGCAAAGGCGAATAACAGATACATGACTAGCTATGATAACACTCAACCAACTAATTATTTAATGTACGTTGACTGCAATTCTTTATATGGATATACAATGGAAAATAATAGCTTACCATACACTGATATAAGGTGGCTAACTGATGCTGAAATTAAATCAATAGATTTTATGTCTATTACAAGTGATTCTGACGTGGGATATGTGTTGGAAGTAGACTTTAAATATCCACAGGAACTTCATGATATACAAAATGATTTGCCATTATGCCCTTTGAATGAAATCGCGCCAGGTGATAAGTATACAAAATTGCTAACAACATTGAATGATAAAAATAAATACGTATTACATTATCTCAATTTTCAACAATGTGTTAAACTTGGTTTGATTCCATCACGTATACATAGAGTAATAGGTTATAAACAATCTAACTGGATAAATCCTTACATTGAACTCAACGCTCGTAAACGTATTGAAGATAAGACGAAATTTGGTCAAAATCTATGGAAGTTAATGAATAATTGTGTTTATGGAAAATTTATAGAGAATGTAAAACGTTATAATTCATTTCATTTAGCTACCAGCTGGAAACGAGCGCGTAAATTGTTAGCTCGACAGACATGTATAAGGTACGTGATTTTTGATGAAAATTTAATAGGTATAGAATTGGTCAGAGATGAAATATTGATGAATAAGCCAATATACATAGGACAAGCAATCCTGGATCTATCCAAACATAAAATGTATGATTTTTATTATGAAATTCTGAAGAAAAAATTGAAAGATGTAACTTTAATCTATACGGACACGGATGCTTTTCTCTTTGAATCTAGCTGCGATATATATGAATTTATTAAAACCAATATACATTTATTCGATACATCTAATTATCCAATGGATAATGTGTATGGTATTCCGTTAGCAAATAAGAAAATTTCAGGATTATTCAAGGATGAGCTAGCCGGTAGAGTGATGACTGAATATGTAGGGCTGAAATCGAAATTATATAGTTATCGATATGATACTGAAGTGATTAAAAAATCAAAAGGTGTAACAAAAGATTCGATGAGATTCATAACCTTTGAACAATATCTCTCATGTATTACACATCCTGACACTATACATCGAAGCATGCAGACATGTTTCAGAAGTTATAAACATGATGTTCATACCATTGAATCTAATAAGATAGCTTTAAGTGGTATCGATACAAAACGATACATTCCCAATAATTCATTTTCAACATTAGCATGGGGACATTATGCTATAGAAAATTGTCAAGTGTAAATTTCTTTTTCTTTTCTCAATAAAGCATAGATTCAACTGAGTTAAAAGGTATTACTAGGCCACGATAATAACATATTACTGTATTTCAAAAAATAAAATAATTGAGTTTCAAGTATAATTGTAAAGTGTGTTACAACTGAGTTAAAAGGTATTACTAGGCACATGATAATAACATATTACTGTATTTCAAAAAAACGAAATAATTGAGTTTCAAGTATAATTGTAAAGTGTGTTACTAATTACATGATAATAACATATTTACTTCATTTGAAAGATAACGTGTTGCTTTTTTTATGTTAATGTTAGGGGTGAAGGAATATTTTTTCCTATTCATGTCGTTTTGAAATGTTAGATAGCAGAAATCAATGAAATGTTAATTCAACTATAATCATGTATGATTTTTTATTAAAATATATTTACTAATTATATCAAAATGTTATTATCATGTCTCCGTTAAGGGGTGAGGGGAGATTTATATATATCAATGTGAACTAGCATGTACAAAGGCTCTTATTTCAGCTATAATCATGTATGATGTTTGTTTAACGTATATTACTAATTACTTCAAATTGTAATTATCATGTTTACGTTAAGGGTAGGTGAATTTATATATACTCAATGTGAACTAGCATGTACGTTATGTTAAAATCTCTACAATTAAATGTTAATTCAACTATAATCATGTATGATTTTTTTTTAAAAAAAGTATAAAAATGTTATTATCATGTTTAAGTTAAGGAGATGTGAACCTGCAGTTACAGAAGATGTCAGGAATCAATGTGAACAAAAAAAATAAAACACAATATATCATTAAAATTATATTTCTTTATTGAGTTGTGTGTTTTTTTTTATACAATGTCCACCTCATTAATCCATTCACGGGTAGGAAATCCTAACCATTTCACCAGAATCCTATCACCACGACGTCTGATGATCCTTTCAACTAAATACGTGTCTGGATATTGAGTTTTCTGTAATTCATAACCGTAGAATGCTCCTTCAATCAGTTTACCCTCCAGATCCTCGATGAGATAGGTCAATGGATGTGTCCTTTGCACTGTACGTATCCTAAAGACTTCAACACTCCAATTTGGTAGATAACCTTTCTCCATAACACCTTTATGCTTAGAAATCCTCACGTAGTCACCAACACGATGAAGCCTAGATCTTCGCTTCTCACGCAGACTTCTATCATATTTGTAGACGCTGAGCAGGAGAGAATTATCACGAACTTCTACAGGCTTCATACGAATCGTTCGATGGTAACTATTATTGTATGTATGAATAATTCTAGGTAGTATGTTTATCCATTGATATGAGCCTTGAACAATAAATTCCTTATGCAAAATCAGTTTGATCGTTCTTATTAAACGGTCCACTGCTGCAGCCTTAACGTGAGTGAATGTACTGTAATGATTAATATTATTACGATTCATTAGTTCGCGGAAATGTTTATTGTAAAACTCCCTTCCTTTATCAGATTGAACATTCTTCGGAAACGATTCCATTTCATTCAATATCTCCTCCATAGCAGTCGAAACGTTAATACCACTTTTATCACGTAATGGTCGTGCATAAGCCATCTTGGAATAAAAATTGCATGCAAGAAGAATATACTTATAATTCCTATTGTCTCTTGCATAATTAGACATGTCCATAAGATCTATTTGTACTAAATCGTTCATTCCTTTGCTTATGATCTTACGACGTAAAAATCGTCTTCTAGCTGGTGCATGTAACTCGGTTGCAATGCGACGTTTTATCATGCTATAATTTTTGATGTTTTAAGTTCTGTAATAATTTCTTCTATCTCGGGTGAGTGATTTAAATTACCTGCATCCCTCGACGCAACTAATAATCTTAATCTGTTTATTATTTCATTCGGATCGTTCCAGTAGATGTAATCTAATTTTCTCTGCGGTACATGTTCTTTCCAACGTAAACCAAATCCAGTTCGATTACTAACAAGGTCACGAATGATATGACGATACTTGAACCCTCGATTTGCTCTTAAACGTCCATCTCTTGAATAACCGTGTCTGTAAACTTGAGTATTTTGTAAGATTTGCGAATACACGTCTAAATCATCATCTGTGTACGATGTCTTGCGAGGTAAACGTTTAAATAATAATTCATATAAGCCTGCTGTGGGTTCATACGTTTCTGTTCCTATCTGAACACCATCAGATTTAAACACAACTGTCTTGTTACCCAATTTATACTCATTATCCTCGTAACGTATGCCGTAAGTATTGTCCATGTCACTCGAACTAGCAGTTCGAACCTTGTGTAGATACTTTGACACGAGATCAGATCCGTTAGCATCATCTGTAGTTTCGTCGTCGTCGTCGTCGTCGTCGTTGTTGTCTTGGTGTGCTTTCGCTATTACTTTCAATGGTTCGGTTACAGGTTGAAGAACTTCAGACATGACTCGTTGCGTTTCGAATTTCATTCCTTTGAGAGAACGTAACTTTTCTCTTATTGCCCTACTGTGACGGGCAATGGATTCCTTAAGTCTTATAGCTTCAGCATCCATATCGAAATGAATGTATAATTAATCAGCTACTGCTAATTTATATGAAACTATCAGTTCTATACTTAATATATGACCATCTTTAGCACGTCCGACTGGCGCTGTAAACGATAGAATATCGCCAGTTTCAACTCTTACAGGATATCTTTCAACTAATCTTCCGTTTATTGCAAACAATGTATCATTTACAGCATGCGGATGTACCGATGATACGATGGAACACGAGAGTACACTCCCATTTCCAGGAACTTTATAGTATTCGAGTCCCGATGTTAACGTATACCTTAAAGAGGGACCTCGAAACGGACGTGTTTGCAATGAAATTATGAGTTGTGCTTTCAATTGTTGTAACATAGTGTTTACAACATTTCTCATTCGTGTTTTCATAGTATGAATATCATTATTTATAGTGATTAGTTTATTATCAAGTTCCGTTTGTCGTGCGGTTAGTTCTTTCACTTCTTTTTCTACAGCTGTAGTAATAGTCTCGCTAGCGGAGGTGATTGTTCTAGTTAACTGACTTTGTAATTCATTCTGTTTCCGTGTAATAGTATCGGCAATGTTTGTTATAGTCTCAGTTAAACCCGTTTGCAATTCATTATGTTTCTGTATAAAGAAATGATTAACATAACTCATGGTGACTGCATCACTATCATCTATCGGGTCGGCTAAATCCTTCAATCTCTTCATTCGAAATGATAGAGTTTCATTAGAATCGTGAATTGGAATCCTATCATCTACATATTTTTTATTAGGAACGTCGTGTTCGTGAAGGGGGTCCAACAGCGTTTTCATTCTTATACCATCTATAATGACATTATTTTCGGAATCACGTTTAAATGCATATTTACTTAAGTACTCCATTAAATTGTTGTATTGGATGTCGAGCGATTTTTGTATGTGATCCCTAAGCATAGCTTCAAACTCGCCCATACGCTGATACGAGGTCTGCTCGCTGAAGATCTGCATTCGATTCTCGACGTCAGCCGTATGCGTATCCACATAACGTTTAGTCGATGCATCGTCACCTTCTTCAGGGTCGTGAATATTGCACAACCGCTTTCCCTTGAATCGATAGTTTCCCGATCCATCTCTAGTTATGATATATCGATTGAACACACCCCTAGAGGGTATGATTCTTCGGGATCCGAACCTGTCGATACTCATTGCTTAAGTGATGGATTATTCTATTTATTCATTCTGATAAAGCGATCAAAACCGTGACGGTAGCGTCCCTCGTTCAGTGGATATTCTGGTACTATAACAACAAAGGATCGTTCATCACTCTCCCATATATGTTTACACATATCCTTAAATTCATCATAGGACATATCGGTATTTACATAATCTTCGTATATATGTTTTAAATTGAGATTATCCTGTCTAAAGAATATAATCATATTTGCATTATCTCTAATTAAATGTTTAGGTACTTTAGCATATGATTGTGCTAAATATATAGCATCGACATTACGATGTCTACCCATACTGTAATATGAAGCTATCTTACCCTGTTTTTCATTTATCACATCATCAAATACGAATATCGAATTTTCTCTAGCATCCGACGTTTGAATTACTTTATCACCATCATCGAACGTAAATACACCTATATCGGGTATAGTTTTCAGTAACCTGAGTAAATATCGATATTTAGGTTGTTGCAACGATTTCGAGTATATGTAGAGGTTTTCGAATCTCAGACCATTCTCGTGAATAAGCAGGTTGAGTAAAACGTTCGTTTTTCCAGCATTTGAACTGCCCAGTATGAGCGCTCTAACGTTACTCGGAAACTACGTACCGTGTCGTCCTTTGCGAATGTCATCCTCGAAATCTAACACCTGTATGGGTAGCGTACACTTTTGCTTTACTATCTCCATATCGCGACTAATACTTATAAAGCATAAGTTTTGTCTTTTATCTCGTTCGTGATAAGGGCAATCTATGTCTTTACTGGATTTAGCCAATCGTCATAGGAATCGTATACTTATAAAGCACACGTTTTGCCTTTTTTATTTCATAGTGAGACATGCGCTCTACACGTGCACGCAAAGGTTCGGGAATTCTTAATTCCTTGATTAATTCATTACCATTTGAGGCACATTTACCGGGTTATCGTTTCTGCGGTCCCGGAACTAAACTACATAAACGCTTGCAGAGAGGTGACTTACCGGTGAACGGGTTAGATTCAGCGTGTCTCGATCACGATCGGGCTTACGCAGAGAGTACTGATACAGAATCTCGTCGTCTAGCCGATAAGGTGTTGGTAGAGAAAGCTTGGAGACGTGTAAAGTCTGCCGACGCTTCTTTGGGCGAACGACTTGCAGCTCGACTTGTGACTACACTTATGAAGGGTAAATTGGCAGCAGGCGCTGGCATGCGTAAACGTCGCAACAAGAGAGGTGGTTTCTTACCTTTGCTACCACTTTTAGCAGCTCTAGGTGCAGCAGGTGGTCTAGCTGGAGGTGCTGCTCAGATTGCTACGGCTGTCAATAAGAAACGTTCGGATGCAAAACAACTTGCGGAATTAACACGTCACAACGAGCGCATGGAATCTTTGGCTCAGGGCAAAGGTCTTCGCCGTAAGAGACGTCGTAAGGGTAGAGGATAATATCTTCGATCAAAAAACTCGGGGCGAGGCCTATATTTATCCCGGAAAAAGCCCTGAGTGCTAACGAGATCGATTCGTATGCACGACGTCTACACATTCCACATTTTAGAGGTGTCTACACGATCGATAAACTACCTCCACATCCTCGATACTATGAGAGAATAGTAGTGAATCTGGATACATCAAATAACCCTGGTACACATTGGGTTGCTGTACGTAAGGATGGTGACGTTGCCTACTACTTTGACAGTTTCGGCGATCTGAGACCTCCGGAAGAGATAGAAACGTACCTTTCGGGTGTCAAGCTCCTATATAATACGACGAGATTTCAAGAATTCGATTCTGTGATTTGCGGTCACTTGTGCCTTCAGTTTCTCCTCGATGAGTTACACGATCACCTTGAGTGGTAGTGATACCAGCTTCTCTACATTTCTAAATCCACCATTACATCTGGATCCTAACGGACATTACGAGATAGCTCTATTGAATTTTGAGACTTTTTACTCGATTCCGAATGTGGACGAGAGTAATAATCTATTCCATTACGTTCGCGATGGAAAAGTCGAACGTATAGTAATTCCACCGGGTACTTATGAATTGGATGATATCGCCAGATTGATCAAGGATACTCTCGACATCGGTGACGACTTTATTCTACGTGCTAATAATAACACCATGAAATCAGAAATTCAATCTCCCTATATTATCGACTTTAGTCGTGAGAGATCTATTGCTTCACTTCTCGGTTTCACCTCTAAACAGAGGGTACCGGCAAACGTGCTGACCGAGTCTAATGATTTGGTTAACATATTCAAGGTCAGCATCATACGTATCGAGTGTAGTCTTGCAACGGGATCTTTCATCAATGGTAAAAGTGGTCATTCTCTGTATGAATTTTTTCCATCGGTACCTCCAGGTTATCATATTTCGCAGGAACCATCAAGTCCTATATATTTACCAATCATCGATACGAATCTCATTGATCATCTCGACATTAGAGTGGTAGACCAGAACGGCCATAAGTTAGATTTCAGGAACGAAACCATCACTGTACGATTGCACATACGTCGTAATGGGTATAAGTTTTAAGAGACGATGCTATATTAAAAAACATCTCTCGAGATTGACCTCTACTCGATCATCGACCCGCAAGCTAATCACATCGTCTAATCGAAGATTTCTCGCTAACTTAGGCTTCAAGGTTCTATGATGGATGTGTTGGACGTGACCGGGATTCCGACCTTTGATGATAAGATCAGTAAGGAGGAAGAACACGTATTCCTACCGTACAATACGTCAGCTCTCGATGTGAACGATGAAATTAGAATTCCATGTCAAGCTGAAGATTTGTACACGCCTCCTAGTAGAAGTTATCTCTACATTGAGGGGACTCTCACTAAACCCGACGGCACCGTTGCCACATCGAAATTGAGTAACAATGCTATGGCATTCCTATTCGATGAGATTCGTCTGGATATGAATGGAACGACTATTGATAGAACTAGGAATCCGGGCATTTCATCAACGATGCGTAACTATGCTGCACTGAATGAACTGGAATCGAATCGTTTACTAAATGCTGGATGGATCTATCCTGGAGGTGTGGTAGACATCGTGAATACATCGAATGGTATCTTCAATGCTATCGTTCCTCTTTCGATGTTGCTGGGTTTCGCCGACGATCACAAGGAGGTCATACTTAATAGCAAGTTTGAACTTATTCTCATTAGATCTAAGGATTCTAATAATTGTATCATTGGAAACGATCCTACAACCATACAACTAACTAGACTCGAATGGAGGATGCCTGTACTTCGACTTTCAGATTCTGAACGAGTTGATAAACTTAAACTCGTCAAATCGGATAAACCTCTACACGTCGCATTTCGAACCTTGGACCTTCACACTCAACCTGCTGTTCCTCAAACTAAAGCGTTCACATGGAACATTGCAACCACGACTAAACTTGAAAAACCACGTTTCGTCATAGTCGGTGCACAAGTGGATAGATTGAATCATCTCGCTAAGGATGCTTCTCTATTTGATAATTGTAATATCACCAATCTGAAACTTTATCTCAACAGTGAATCTTACCCCTATCACGATATGAATTTGGATTTCGCCAATTCGAAATTTGCATCTCTGTATGATCAATATTCCAAATTTCAATCATCCTACTATGGAAAGGAGAATTACCCTCTTTTGAAAAGGAATGACTTTCTGAAATATGCACCGCTCTTCGTCATCGATTGCTCTCATCAACCTGAGGATACTGTGACGGGGGCAGTGAATGTCAGATTGGAAGTTCAAGCATCGTCAAATTTTCCTGCACAAACTTCATTATTCTGTTTAATTATTCATGATAAATTATTCACTTATAAACCATTAACTCATGTTGTACAATCTATCATATAGGTGTAATAAATAAAATATTACAAATTCAAATTATCTTTTTATTGACTTTAACATACATCTCCAATATCCTCTTCCTTGCACTCCTGCTTTTTGCATCATATGAACATAATGATTTATGAATATCATACAACTGATATAAATTTCTTTCAATATATGGAATTAGTCTTTTAAGTCCATTGAATGCAGTACTATTCAGATTTATACTGCCCACATTTAAACATGTATTCACAAACGTTATTTCTTGCATCTTATTCATACATAACATTATATTAAATGCATATATTATATTTTCACTGTACGGTGCACATGGATGCTTACCATCTTTCAGATACGTATCCAAAACACACAAATTTGACATTATTACCTCCCAATCCTCTTTTGTAATATACACAAACGTATCGTCATGTGTGGCTTTAATGTAAAGTGATGGGAGTTCATTGTATAATCCTATGTTCACACGAAAGTCAATGCTGATGGAGATGTCGTTATCGTTCATGCACACACTATTTACCATCACTCGCAACTTCCTCCTCTACTTCTTCTGCGAAGGGTGTGAAGGGTTCGAACATCATTATGATGAAACTGTCTTGATCGAACGTCTTCTTGGCTTTGACGATTCTCGGTTTGCAGTTCGTCTTCTTCTTTTTCTTGTCTCCTTTCTTACTGGATCTGCGGACATACACGAACTATGTCTCAACATCGTGAATATTTAATACACTTGTTAACGTAAAACTCTTATTATTTTATACTCACTTTTCTATGACTTCCTCCTCGGGTTTCGATGTACCGATATCCTTAAACGGACGATCATTGTACGGACCGCACACATCTTCATCTTGATCCTGTTCGGACTGGCATACCACATCTTCACTTTGGGCTTTACTGAAATAAACATATTTATCATTAGTTATATAACACATAACAACACTTTCACGTTAACGCACAATTATAATTCTACTTACCCGAGATACACTTTACAATTATTTCCGCATTGAGCATAAGATGTGATCGAATCATGATGGGAAGGATTCTTGCAAATCACTTGATGCATCTTTCCATCACACGTTTCATCGTGGTGCTCAACCCAATGCTTTTGCAAATCTTCGAAATTGCGTAGATTCTCCCAGAATCTGGTATCACTTTCAATGATAGGTGTTGTTGTTCCACTCATCTTGACGTTGCGATGTGAAGTGAGAATGCATTCGTTCCCTAGTGAGCAGATGGGTGATGAAACGTGATCATACCTGTCTCCCCCCTCCCCATCCTATCGTCGATTGTACTTAACGTACGGAGGGTTTGTGTGAAGTGAGGACACGTTCGTTCCCGAGCTGGCGGGACGGGGTGAGACCTGTTAATTCGAATTTACTCACATATGCACAAATCTTGAGGAATGACAACACGTCATCACCCTTATACTTCAATGTGGAATAGATTTATATTTTCTCGTACCTCGATGTGGGAATGGAATTTAACCTTATTCTTAACCTTTACATCGCTCTTGGATACAATAGCTCAAGGAGAGATTCTGCATAGGGAACACCCCTTACCAGAATGTCTTATTACATTTATTTTCATAACTCTCTCCCAGTAAACATACCTAATCATTCTCTCGATATTCTTTTATCTAAAGATTAACGATACTGCATCATATATCATACACTAAACGTAATAGATATCAAACCCTACACTCGATATTCATACATGAGAGTTTAAGCACAGACATCGAAGCACTAAACGTAATAGATATCAAACCCTAGACTCGATATTCATACATGAGAGTTCAAGCACACACACACATCGAAAAGAATTCACATTTAATTCAAACATCCCCGGAACCCCCGTTACCCATCCCACCCATCACACATTACACATCACACACACACACACACACACAATCATCATCATCATCATCATCATCCCAACCCTCAAAAACATCTCACTGCACAGGGGAGAACGGCACTACGCCAACACTCCCCTTCTTTTACAACTCGATTTTCATATAGGAGAGTTCTAAATCAATGAGCATTCTACATCACTCATATATTAACACAGAGGAGAGTTCAACATCTTATCTACACTGTGCTGAAACGCTCAATTGTATACTACTACTCGCGCTCATTGCTAAATGTGTAGTAAGTAGACGGCGATAGCATGAGTATGTGGCAACGTTACAGGTGGCACACTTCTCTTGTGCTAGCACATCATGTAACGTTTAGAGCTCTGCGCATGCATAGACGACAAATGCTACAGACAGGCATTAGTTGGTTACGCACAGATCAGAGCACAGTTTCGATGTGCACGTTAATTCACATTGGCAACGCCAGAGTTCTTGGTCATCTCTGGGAAGTGCTACTATCTATAGAGTTTAACTGCAACTATCTGCAAATACAAAGAATGTTTACAACTCCTAGCGCTCTCAACCTTTGCTTTGTTGCTTTATGTTGCTTTAATACGGTGTGTTTTTACAGTCCAGTTTCTAAACAGATGTTTTGTTTTAAACACTGTGATAAACTTGAAATTTGTACATAATCAGCAGATGAGACAATTGTGAGTTTCCTAGTACATCAAGTGCAACTAGTGCTTTAGCGCAAAACAATTACTCTTTGTTGTGTGCAGCGACCGATCGCGACATTTTCGAATCTTTGTGACTGTTGAACTTCTCTCAAGAGGTAGCTACGAACTCGGTGGATTCCATTTTAAAAAATAAAATAGATAAAGTGACTTGCAAATAAAATATGTTATAAAGCGACTAGGACGTCCGCAGCCCAATTTGACAGTTAAGCGTGTTCCAAATATCAGAAGCGGGACTACAGGCGCAAATTTAACAATGTATACACAACCTATGCGGTTGCAGTATTAAAAATGCGCTTTTTAGCTTTCGGTGACTTCTGTTTAGCTCTGAAGTGAGTAATTGGACAAAAGTAGGATGTGCCGACCTGTTACATCTTACTGAAAAGATAACGAAGCACAGGAATTCACGCTGACGTAAACATGCATGTACTCAGTTCGCCATGTTTGCTCGTGTGAATATTAATGCTCAGCTTACAGACTGTCAGTAAAGAGACACAATAAGCAATGTGATATGAATAGATACACACTTTCTAGGCTAATAGATTGTATAAAATTTTGTGGGGCGTTTGAGCTAGCACTCAGTAGTAGGGCTAGGATTTCAATTACATATTTTTTTTTGGTAAGCCTAAATTAAAATTTGGTTACAAATAAATGTGTTTCATAGTAAAATGCGTTAATTTAATCATATTTGTTAGGGCATTTTTTTGCATTTTTTGTGAATGATTGTGTGATGGGGCATTTTTAGGCTTTTTATTGCTTTTTTGGGCATTTTAATATTATTGGATATTTTGTGTTATAATTAAGCATGTTAAAATATACCTTAGATACAATTTACCTTTTTATGTTTTCAAGAGCGAAGCTGTACATTTAATTATTTAGCATACTGTTGTACTTTGCCCCAAATAGTACTAGAGGTAAAATTACCTTGTGTTCAAGGAAACGGGACAAAGACTACATTCCTCCCCTTCTAAGGACCACTAATGAACTTGCACAATACAAACTGTTTCACTTACTTCACCAGCTGCATTCCTAAGCACAAGTAGCAGGTAGCTGCATTCCTAAGCACAAGTGTCAGGTGGCTGCATTCGTAAGTACAAGTAGCAGGTGGCTGCATTCCTAAGCACAAGCATCAGGTGGCTGCATTCCTAAGCAGAAGTATCAGGTGGCTGCATTCCTAAGCACAAGTAACAGGTGGCTGCATTCCTAAGCACAAGTATCAGGTGGCTGCATTCCTAAGCACAAGTATCAGGTGGCTGCATTTCTAAGCACAAGTAGCAGGTGGCTGCATTCCTAAGCACAAGTATCAGGTGGCTGCATTCGTAAGCACAAGTAGCAGGTGGCTGCATTCCTAAGCACAAGTAGCAGGTGGCTGCATTCCTAAGCACAAGTATCAGGTGGCTGCATTCGTAAGCACAAGTAGCAGGTAGCTGCATTCCTAAGCACAAGTAGCAGGTGGCTGCATTCCTAAGCACAAGTGTCAGGTGGCTGCATTCGTAAGTACAAGTAGCAGGTGGCTGCATTCCTAAGCACAAGCATCAGGTGGCTGCATTTCTAAGCACAAGTATCAGGTGGCTGCATTCCTAAGCACAAGTAGCAGGTGGCTGCATTCCTAAGCACAAGTAGCAGGTGGCTGCATTCCTAAGCACAAGTAAAAGGTGGCTGCATTCGTAAGCACAAGTATCAGGTGGATGCATTCGTAAGCACAAGTAGCAGGTGGCTGCATTCGTAAGCACAAGTATCAGGTGGCTGCATTCCTAAGCACAAGTATCAGGTGGCTGCATTCCTATGCACAAGTAGCAGGTGGCTGCATTCCTAAGCACAAGTATCAGGTGGCTGCATTCGTAAGCACAAGTAGCAGGTAGCTGCATTCGTAAGCACAAGTATCAGGTGGCTGCATTCCTAAGCACAAGTATCAGGTGGCTGCATTCGTAAGCACAAGTAGCAGGTGGCTGCATTCCTAAGCACAAGTAGCAGGTGGCTGCATTCCTAAGCACAAGTAGCAGGTGGCTGCATTCCTAAGCACAAGTAGCAGGTAGCTGCATTCCTAAGCACAAGTATCAGGTGACTGCATTCGTAAGCACAAGTAGCAGGTGGCTGCTTTCGTAAGGAGAAGGGTCAAAGCTCATTGTGTCTGCAAATCTTTTCTAAATAGCAGTGCAGACAGGTGTCTTTTAAACAGGGTAAAGAACTGTGGTGAGAAGTTGACAAATCATCATGCCTAAACTAAAGCAAACATTGCAAATAAATTAAATAATTTTGTTAGACTTTATGGTGAAACAGTTTTCTCTGCAGATGGGAATATACTTTTCTGCAAGTTATGTGAAGTGCGAGTGGCAGCTGGAAAGAAGTTTAATATAGACCAACATGTGAAGGGAGAAAAACACATTCGAGGACTACGGCTGCTTGAAGCTAAAAGAACAACACACCAAATGTTACTTGGTGGAGCTTGCTCTTCTTCAGGTTCACCTTTCTCTGAAGAAATCTGTGAAGCATCTATTTGTGCTGATATTCCTTTGAGCAAACTGAGTAATCCAAAGCTACGCGCTTTTCTAGAAAAGCATACTGGAAAGAAATGCTACCAGAAAAAAATACAGGAAATCAGACAAAAAGTTTCAGGGAAAAAATATGGATAAGCATAGATGAATGTACAGACTCGCTAGGCAAATGTTGTGGTGGACACAATGGCAGAGGATGATCCAGGAGAACAATTCCTAATAAATTGTGAACAGTTGGAAAATGTTAATTTTTCAACAATTAGCAAAGAGTTTGACAGGTCTTTGGGTTTAATATACCCCAATGGCAGTCAACATGACAACGTACTCCTGTTGTTGACCGATTCTGCATCATATATGATAAAAGCTGCTAATTCTCTTCAAGCTCTTTACTCGAAAATGGTGCATGTAACATGCCTAGCACGTGCCTTACACCAAGTTTCGGAGAAACTGCGGAGTCAGTTTCCTGAAGTTGATCGTCTAATAGGAAGGTCTTCTTAAAGGCAGCTTCACGAGTGGCAACAAGTCCGAGGCTCCTGAAGTTCCTTTGCCTCCTTCACCAGTTGTGACCAGATGGGGAATCTGGATAGAAGCATGCAACTACTACTGCGAGAACATCGAAGTAGCAAAAAGAATCATTGACATGTTTGATAGCAGTGATACGACGTCCATCAAACTCGTGCAGGAACTTCTTTCAGACAGTGAACTTGCAGGGAAACTTTTGTATATAGTCAAATGTTGGATTTCTACCTGCTTCTATTACGTGCTTAGACAAGTCAGGAGTTAAGTTAGTGGAACAAAGAGACTTGGTAAAAAAAGTGGCAAGTGACTTAGAAAATGTGATCGTGAAAGTGGGGAAGGATGTAGTGAAAAAGTTAATGCTAGTTTTGAACAAAATTAAAGGGTTTGCTACATTGTCTTCAGTTGCAGATGTTCTGTCGGGTGAAAAATTTTCTCTGGTAGATTTACCAGGAGACTTAGAAGCAAGTGACTTAATTTACTTTAAGTATTCTCCTCTCGCCTCAGTGCAAGTGGAAAGGAGCTTCTCAATGTACAAAGCATTGTTAGCAGATAATCGGCAGTAATTTTGCTTTGAAAATCTACAGATCATATTTATTGTGCATTGTAATTTAGGACTCATGAAACGACCGCTAACATATATGCTAATAAAGTAAAATAGAAAACCTTAAATAGTTGTGTACCTGTATAAATTCTTAAAATTAACTGGCTTTTTGATATTTTATATTATTTTCTTTTGAGTTTATCTTCCAAAAAACATAAATATTTGCAATTTAGAAGGCATTTTTTACATTCTATATGGATTTTTTTTAGACTTTTAGGGCATTGTTGCATTTTAAAGGCATTTTAAGTATTTTTGGGGCATTGAAATCCTAGCCCTACTCATTAGTAGTAGTGATGGTAGCAGTAGCGAACAGTGCTAGCGTGCATTTTAAGTGTAGGTCTTGTGAACACCCAATTTTTTATCTCACGAGCCGCCACTACTCTCTATAGTCTATGTAGCATATAGTTTACATAATAAACCGCTTAAGCGAGTTAATCACAAACGTGACAATTATAATGATCACTTCTCGTTAACACAGCTTACTGACTTCTAGGTTGTCACTATTTATGGAGAAAATATCTCTGGGAAAATCAACAACAGTTTATGTAAACTTAATATAAATATTCTCAGTAAGAAAGTGCGTTAAATCACTAAAAAAACATAAGAAAGTCAATATAAAATAAAGATCAAATTGGACTGTCTTTTTACCTAATGGTAGATGACAGAGAACAATGTCGAGAGATAAAATGCTTTATTTTGTAAGAATGAGTTGTAAAAAGCATTAATTAAAATGTGCACAAATAACCTGACGATACATTCACACAATTTTCTCCCATTAGTCCATTATCGTTGTTTATCAGTCTGCTATAAGCTTATCTTACATCATTTAATTGAGATAAGGATACACGACGATAGAGAAGGCTGCTTATATACAGAGGCGGCCTTGAATACAGGATGTTGGAATCATAATCAAATAACAATTAAGTGGCTCGCATTTGAAACTCTCCTTTTTGCATGACATCGCTCGCAGAAACAAAGAGTTAAGTCAAATAAGGGTATAAGAAGGGCTTGGAAATGACTGGTGTCGCAGATATTTCACTCTGCATAATTTATGTGTCAACGAATCTCATTTTTAATGGACATATTGTGACTTTGTGGGTTCGTAGAATTAAAAGTCCAACTTGCAGAAATTCAAAATTTTCCTTACTTTCGTAGAAATACACTCTGTTCGATCCTTACGTAACAGCATTACGTCGCATACACAATCACAATATACCAAGGTCGATGACCACAGCAAAGAGTTTACTCAACTTCCACTGTTTACAACACTCCTGTTACATTTGTTTACGATTGACTCTTGGCGAATCCTCGCTTCCTTAAATACCTCATTGATAATTCGAGACTGTTCTGTATCAATCACTAGATGTTTCTGGAATAAACAAGACATCGAATGTTCTGCCACTAGACGTAACCCGAACCTTCCAGAAGCATAACTTAATCTGTGACTGCCAGCCTCTTATCTCCGTCTATCTTTATCTGCAGGTTCTTTGTGTACAGAAGCCGCGCTTATCTCTCTGCACCGATTATTCTGTGCGCGTCGCCGCGACAATATGTTGCTTTAACAGTGGTTTCAAAATGATTTAAAAATACTAGACGAAATACACATCTCTATTTCCAAGATTCTGTTACGCACATATGTATACTCGTATTTATTGTTTCTCTACAGTGGTATGTGTATTTTATGTTTTGAATGAATTATTATTAAAAATCCCACAGTGAACTTATCATAACCTCAAATTTCCGATGAAACAATGCAAGCAATTCAACAGTTATTATTCGTAATTACACCATGACGTATTAAGGTACTATAATTTAGGAAGTTTTGAATTAATTGATGACTGATACCGTGACTCAGGACACATTGCTTGAAGATATTAATGTGAGTCATAATATTCAGCTTTGAAGTCGAAAATGTGGATTGTGAAGATGTAGATATTTAACATTCACGTAATGTTTCAAATATAAATTATTCTGCCTCAGCTGTGCACTTCAACGTCATTTGCTATCACTGATATTTAAACAGCATACAAATTTATGCTTCAGGTACATTACACATCTGCTAAAGTTTAGGTAAAATGAAGCTAGTAACAGCGAAGCCGTGGAAAAGTGTTTACGAAAGCTTGATCTCACAATTTCTTGAAATGTCCATCAATTTCTTTAGAGATAAGTGACGTTTTTGTTACAAATAATTATATTTATGCAGTATTCAGCTAATGTGTTTATTGTTGGAATTGTAAATTTTGTTCTATGTAAACATAACCTTTAAAATGTAGAAAACAGACGATCTCAAAAAGGTGCTGCATATATACCGTGTGTATGCTGAAATTTCTGGAGACTGTCTATTCAGAGAGAAATTAAATCATATCACGCAGACAACGACGGTCTTGGTAGCGCAGATGGTAGCGTGTCTACCTCACATTCAAGAGATCCCAAGCTCGAGTATCGGTCAGGGTGAGTTATCTGGAAAAGGTACTTTCCGAGGTTTTCCTTCATCCTGAAAGATGAATGTCTGGTAACTCTAAGCTCTATGTACGCTGTACTCATTTGAACATCATTCCATTCATCGTTCTATGTGACCTAACGTTGGAGGTTTTCTCTTATCCTGAAAGATGAATGTCAGGTAACTCTAAGCTCTATGTACCCTGTACTCATCTGAACATAATTTCATTCATTGTCTGATATGACTTAACGTTGGAAGTTTTCTCTTATTATGAAAGATGAATGTCAGGTAACTCTAAGCTCTATGTACTCTGTACTCAATTGAAATTCGTTTCATCATCGTCCGATATGACTTAACGTTGGAGGTTTTCTCTTATCATGAAAGATGAATGTCTGGAAACTCTAAGCTATATGTGCCCTGTACTCATTTGAACATAATTTCATTCATTGAGCGATAAGAAATAACATTGGAGGTTTACTCTTATCCTGAAAGATGAATGTCTGGTAACACTAAGCTCTATATACCCTGTACTCATTTGAACATCATTTCATTCATCGTCCGATATGACTTAACGTTGGAGATTTTCTCCTATCCAGAGAAATAAATGTCTGGTAAGTCTAAGCTCTATGTACCCTGTACTTATTTGAGCATCATTTCATTTATAGTCCGATATGACTTAACATTGGAGGTTTTCTCTTATACTGAAAGATGAATGTCTGGTAAGTCTAAGCTCTTTGTACCCTGTACTCATTTGAACATCATTTCATTCATCGTCCGATTTAACTTAACATTGGAGATTTTCTCTTATCCTGAAAGACGAATGTCTGGTAACTCTAAGCTCTATGTACCCTGTACTCATCTGAACATAATTTCATTCATTGTCTGATATGACTTAACGTTGGAAGTTTTCTCTTATTATGAAACATGAATGTCAGGTAACTCTAAGCTCTATGTACTCTGTACTCAATTGAAATTCGTTTCATCATCGTCCGATATGACTTAACGTTGGAGGTTTTCTCTTATCCTGAAAGATGAATGTCTGGTAACTCTATGTACCCTGTACTCATTTGAACATCATTTCATTCATCGTCCGATATGACTTAACGTTGGAGGTTTTCTCTTATACTGAAAGACGAATGTCTGGTAACTCTAAGCTCTATGTACCCTGTACTTATTTGAGCATCATTTCATTTATCGTCCAATATGACAACATTGGAGGTTTTCTCTTACCCTGAAAGACGAATGTCTGCTAACTCTAAGCTCTATGTACCCTGTACTCATTTGAAGATCATTTCATTCATCGTCCGATATGACTTAACATTGGAGATTTTCTCTTATCCTGAAGGACGAATGTCTGGTAACTCTAAGCTCTATGTACCCTGTACTCATTTGAACATCATTTCATTCATCGTCCGATATGACTTAACGTTGGAGGTTTTCTCTTATACTGAAAGACGAATGTCTGGTAACTCTAAGCTCTATATACCCTGTACTCATTTGAACATCATTTCATTTATCGTCCAATATGACAACATTGGAGGTTTTCTCTTACCCTGAAAGACGAATGTCTGGTAACTCTAAGCTCTGTGTACCCTGTACTCATTTGAAGATCATTTCATTCATCGTCCGATATGACAACTTTGGAGGTTTTCACTTATCCTGAAAGATGAATGTCTGGTAACTCTAAGCTCTGTGTACCCTGTACTCATTTGAAGATCATTTCATTCATCGTCCGATATGACAACTTTGGAGGTTTTCACTTATCCTGAAAGATGAATGTCTGGTAACTCTAAGCTCTGTGTACCCTGTACTCATTTGAAAATCATTTCATTCATCGTCCGATATGACAACTTTGGAGGTTTTCACTTATCCTGAAAGATGAATGTCTGGTAACTCTAAGCTCTGTGCACCCTGTACTCATTTGAAGATCATTTCATTCATCGTCCGATATGACAACTTTGGAGGTTTTCACTTATCCTGAAAGATGAATTTCTGGTAACTCTAAGCTCTGTGTACCCTGTACTCATTTGAAGATCATTTCATTCATCGTCCGATATGACAACTTTGGAGGTTTTCACTTATCCTGAAAGATGAATGTCTGGTAACTGTAAGCTCTGTGTACCCTGTACTCATTTGAAGATCATTTCATTCGTCGTCCGATATGACAACTTTGGAGGTTTTCACTTATCCTGAAAGATGAATGTCTGGTAACTCTAAGCTCTGTGTACCCTGTACTCATTTGAACATCATTTCATTCATCGTCCGATATGACAACTTTGGAGGTTTTCACTTATCCTGAAAGATGAATGTCTGGTAACTCAAAGCTGCATGTACCCTGTACTCATTTGAACATTACTTCATTCACCGTCCGATATGACTTAACGTTGGAGGTTTTCTCTTATCCTGAAAGATGAATGTCTGGTAACTCTAAGCTCTATATAACCTGTACTCATTTGAACATCATTTCATTCATCGTCCAATATGACAACTTTGTAGGTTTTCGCTTATCCTGAAAGATGAATGTCTGGTAACTCTAAGCTGTATGTACCCTGTACTCATTTGAACGTCATTTCATCGTCCGATATGACTTAACGTTGGAGGTTTTCTCTTATCCTGGTTCTACTGTGCACTTGGAGTGTTCCTGAAACCACGAAGTGAGGTGATTCATTCATATACAGGTAACTTTCACTCTACATTTGACAATGAGTGTAACAGAAAGGTGCCCGCACTGATATTGCTGTTCATACAAGAGGAAGAGATGAGAAAAAGTATGAAGGAAGCATTCGAAACGAAATTCGAAAACAGGTTGCAGTAGTTGGACAGCGACGTCGGTTATTAAAACTTTCAATCGGTTAAAAGGTATGAGAAAGGAAGGTAATGCTTGGGGGTTGTCGAGAGTAGAAGTGGGGATTAGGGTTAATGGAAAGAAGAGGTTTCCACTCCATTTATCAGAACTTCTAACAGTTTACACGTGGAGGTGAATACATTTTATATTATCGCAGTGTGAGATTAGACATCTCGTTTATTTTGTTTGCCTTCTACTCGGCGCTCAGTGACAGGTGTGTGCGGTTGCTATGGATTCTACAGGGTATTTGTACAAGAGGGCACCGCAGATGTTGACAAGGGTGTATTAAACTATGTATTTTATCCAGTATTTACTTGTAAAGATACTTTAATAATAGAAATGTATCCACTAAAGTAACACTTTAATATTAAAGATATATAAAAATGCACTTTAACCTATATATATATATATATATATATATATATATATATATATATATATATATATATATATATATATATATATATATATATATAAGCGGGGACCCAAAAGAAATCGGATTGTTTTCATAAAAATTTTATTGATGAACCTTTTTACTAAATTGCTTCAGTCACCTTCAAAATACTCTCCATTACATGCGATGCACTTGTCAAGTCTCTTTTTCCACTGTTGGAAGCATGTTTGGAACTCTACAGGTTTATTATTATCCAGTGCCCTTTGCGAAGTGTTTTTACCGCCTCGACATCGTCATAACGCACCCCTTTTAGCGTTTTTTTTATTCGTGGAAATAGGAAAAAGTCGCACGGGGCTAGGTTCGGTGAACACGGAGCATGGGGAACGATAGACCACCTCTGAGATGCCAAATAGTGGGTCACTCGTAAGGCCGTGTGTGCTGGAGCGTTGTCATGATGCAGAAACCAGTCACCTGATTGCCAAAGTTCCGGGCGTTTCCTCCTCACATCCTCTCGCAGACGCCTTAAAACATTCAAGTAAGAGTGCTGGTTAACAGTCTGGCCAGGGGATACGAATTCCCGATGCACAATTCCACGAACATCAATAAAGGCAATGATCATCGTCTTCACATTTCTCCTCACTTTGCATTGCTTTTTTTGTTCTGGGAGAGTTGGGAGTCCTCCACTGACCTGACGCTTGCTTGGTTTCTGGGTCATACCCGTAACACCAACTCTCATCTCCTGTAATGACTTTGTTCAAGAAGTTTGGATCACGTGCAATCTCTGTTTTCAAGTCCTGACACACATTCATGCGGATAGTTTTGTGCTCCTGTGTGAGAAAGCGCGGAACAAATTCAGCAGCAACTCGTCTCATGTGCAAATCCTCCCTCAAAATCCGCTGGCACGAGCTCCAACTGATTCCTGTCGCTGCTGAAATTTGGTTGATCGTTTAGCGACGATGCTCATTGATCTTATGGCGGACCATTTTAATGTTCTCCTCATTTCGTGATGTTGAAGGGCGTTCAGAACGAGCTTGGTCTTCAACATACATCTCACCACGTTTAAAGCGCCCAAACCACTCGAAAACCTGTGTGCGGCTCATAGCGTCCTCCTGGAAAGCTTCCTGAAGCCTTTGGTGTGTCTCCGTTTCAGTTATTTTTTGGAAGCAGGAAACAAAATTCCACAAACACTCTTTGTTCTTTTAAAATTACCATAACGACTTCGCAGAGGAAACCCGCCAACAGTCAGCGAAACACAACACCATACTTGCACGTTCAGCTCTACACTGACGCCGTCTGCACAGATGTTTCATGAAGGTCTCTACTAACACCATCTAGCGTCAGGACCCTGCAATACGTCTACGAGTGGCAGCGCCCTCGGAGTCCAGTTTCTTTTGGGTCCCCCCTCGTATATAAGTAAAACAAGTTCTCCAATTTTATTTAATATAGAAAACACGTTTATTGACAATGAATGTTACATTGATGGAAAGGTGGAACTTACAGCAATTTTTCAACGTAGTCACTATTGCGATCGATGCACTTTTGCATGCGCTGTGGCAGTTTTTGTACATCCTTGTCATAGCACTCTCCCGCCAAGTGCCGCAGGTAGCGCTCAACCTTGATTTTCAAATCATCGTTGGTCTGGAAATGTGTTCCACCCAGGTGTGACTTCAACTCAGGATTCAGATGATAATCACTAGGTGCTAAGTGTGGACTGTAGATGAGATGTGTAAGGATGTTCCATCCGAACTGGGCCAGGAGATCAGCCGTTGCATGTGCAATATGGGAACGAGCGTTATCGTGATGAAAAATCCCTCCCTTCGTCAGCATTCCCCTCCTTCGATTTTGAATGGCACGTCGCAATTTTTGTAAAGTCTCAGAGTAACTAGTGGCGATTATGCCGGTAGGCATAAACTCGCACAACAATACACCTTTTCTGTCCCAGAACAAGCTGGCCATCACTTTGCCGGCAGAAAATGTCTGTTGGAACCTTCGCGGCTTCGGCAAATTCGAATGCCGCCACTCACGAGAACGTTCTTTAGTTTCTGGTGTTGTATAGTTCACCCAGGTTTCATCGCCAGTGACAATTGAATACAACAATTCCTCTCCGTGTACTGCATAGCGCTCTAGGAATCGGTGGGCCGCTTCAACACGTTGCCGTTTATGGTCTTCAGTGAGCATTTAGGGGGCCGACCTTGCACACACCTTGCAATACTGCAAATATTCGATCAAAATCTTGTTAATCGTAGTCTTACTGACTTCAGGTATAAGTTCACACAGTTCGTGGACTGTCACATGCTCATCTTTAAGCATTTCTTGTTCCACTTTTGCAATTGTTTCGGCTGAAACCGAAGACCGACCAGTACGCTGTTCGTCATGGACGTCTGTACGTCCATCTTTGAACTCTCTGACCCACTTTCGCACGTTTTTATGTCCATACACTATATCCCTTAGACTTCGCATAACTGACGATGAATTTCAGTGGGTGTAGTGCACTTGGCACTCAGAAAAACGGATCACTGCACGCAACTCACACTTGGCAGCGGAAGTGATAGGAAGCTCCATCGCAAACGGCTGCCCAGCCAAGACTAATGGTTGCAAAGGGTACGTTGTGTTGGGGATTTGAAGGAGTGAAACCAAGCTAAACGCCAGTGTTGCCAGATCTCGCGTAATAGCGTTCCTCACGGTTCCAGCGCCTTGGAGAGACTTTATTTTACGGACATGCCTCGTATATATGAATTGACGTTTATTATTCTCACAAAACCTCGTGAATGGCTGAACCGATATGCGTAATTTTGGTTTTAAAATAGTTGTGTAAGTCCAAGGAAGGTTTAAAAGGTGAGAAAACGAACCTGAAGTGATAATGGGCCAAGCTATTAAATAAACATAAAAGCACACAGGCAAAATTTTAGGGATCACATACACCTTCTTTTATTTTCCACAAACAAAAGCATTACAAAGTAGAAAGATATTCCACTCCATGCGAAATTCCTCAAAGCTATTATAACTTACCTACCATATTTTCTTAAATAACGTTTGTCGTTTATCAACACTGAAATTTTGTTATGTGGCACGATGATATTACCTAATGAAGATCAGAGAGAAACTTAATTTACGAAAGCAATATGACACTATAAATACTGTTGCGTACGCTTTGGTGAGGTGAACAAACTTAATATATTTGTTAATTGATGGAAATTAATCATTTCTCCACACTAGCCATATCTAGGCTAAGGTTCATGATAGAGTCAACATGAAAAATTCAATACCAAAAACGTTGGCCTATATACGGCTAGTGTGGAGAAATGATTAATTTCCATCAATTAACTAAAATAATAAGAGTTAAATGATGAAGCCTGGTACTCAAGACCTTACGATAGTAAGTCGCCACGGTGTATCTCGGATCCAAGAGTCCCTATTGCTTTATCGGGGAAATATGAGTCAAATGGAGAATTTAGTGTCATAACGGCAAGTTGGCCATGGTAGCTTAAATGGATTAGAGCGATTGGACGGAAACCAGGAGATCCATGGTTCAAATCCCGGCCATGGCATTGAATTTTTCATGTTGACTCTATCTATCAAAAACTTAATATATTTTGGAAAGATAGAGTCAGACTGAAAATGTCAGTGCCATAGCCGGGATTTGAACCACGGATCTTCTGGTTGCCGTCCAGCCGCTCTAACCATTGAGCTACTATGACCAACGTGCCGACATGACATTAAATTCTTCAACTGACTCGTGTTTTTCGCGGTAAACCACTTAGGAGTTCTCATAAACACATGAGACAACTACCTTAATGGCGACTTACAACGTGTAAGTACTTTAATGCCCGGGCTTTATAGTTAACCACTATTAGGTATATTAATGGAAATTAATTGCTCTTTCACACTGGCCGTGTGTAGGCTAAAGTATGGAAAGGTAGAGTCAGATTGAAAAATTCAATGCCATAGCTGGGATATCAGCCACAGATCTTCTGGTTGCCGTCCAGCCGCTCTAACCATTAAGCTACTATGGCCAACGGGCCGACATGACATTAAATTCTTCAACTGACTCGTGTTTTTCGCGGTAAACCACCTAGGAGTTCTCATAAACACATGAGACAACTACCTTATTGGCGACTTACAACGTGTAAGTACTTTAATGCCCGGGCTTTATAGTTAACCACTATTAGGTCAGTTAATGGAAATTAATTGCTCTTTCACACTGGCCGTGTGTAGGCTAAAGTATGGAAATATAGAGTAAGACTGAAAAATTCAATGCCATAGCTGGGATTTGAGTCACGGATCTTCTGGTTGCCGTCCAGCCGCTCTAACCATTGAGCTACTGTGACCAAAGTGCCGACATGACATTAAATTCTCCAACTGACTCGTATTTTTTCCCGTAAACCATTAGGAGTTCTCATAAACATATGAGACAACTAGTTGTCGAGTCGGTTGGACAATTTAATGTCATGTCGGCACGTTGGCCATAGTAGCTCAAAGGTTAGAGTGGCTGGACGGCAACCAGAAGATTCGTGGTTCAAATCCCGGCTATGACATTAGATTTTTCAGTTTGACTCTATCTTTCCATACTTTAGCCTACACACTGCCAGTGTGAAAGAACAATTAATTTCCTTTAATATATTTTATTTATGGTTTTATTTGGAATTTTAACAGAATGACGTTTCATTATAAAACTGAATTATCATTTCTGGGCGTAAAGATGTCGAACCTCATACCGGACAAAAGACGGGAAATCCGTAGCTCGGGGCAAGAGCCGTACATGAATGTGGAACTCAGCAGATCTGGGCATTGAACATAGCAGCAAAGAATTTGCCATCATCGGGTCTTAGGACTTTGAACCAACATGGCAGGTGAATTGTTCTAGAAGCTTTTCTGCTGATCTAATGTAGAAGGTCCCTAGCTGCAACGTGTGTTCATCCCCTCCCTTCGGATTTTTTGTTAATACTTAAAGCCGTGGTTTTCAGCGAAGCGTGAGTAGTCTAAGGTGAATCTTTGCTGCAGGAGGCTACTCCAAATTTTCAGCTCACCACGCACCGACACATCCCCGGAGGTAAGCTTTAGCAAATAATTATGTCATAGGTATAATATGTCATCTCAATGTCTCATCAAGGCGTTTGTGGGTTCTGTACCTTAATATTTGTGATTAAAATCCGGTGTCTTAGCGTGTGAGGAGACTAAGTGTTATCTCTTCTACTCTCCTCTCAGCCACCCCCATCCTTACCCTACCATCTGATCCCCAGCTACGCACCCCCAGTTGTCACCCTAACCCTGGGGTCCGACAATATTTGACCGGACACAATTGTCAAATATTGGTGAATCCCTGGATATCTCCTTTAGAATTTGAGTTTGTGAATTCGTGAATGTGAATTGAATTCACACAAAATTAATTGAATTACTTTGTGGCTTTTTGAAGTTTGCGGAAACGTTTTCACTATGCCAAGAAGAAGACGACCTGACTGAGGTCGTAGAAGTCAGTCAAATGTGCGGCCAGCTACGTCACGTGCTGACCGCCCTGGTGAGCAACTAGACTCAGATGACGCTAATAGTCGTGTTCGTATGTCAGTATTGTGTTCTAGAGTGTCTGTTTCTTGTGTGGCAGTTGTTTTCGTACAAATCAGTTGACTCAGTTATAAACCAGGATGACGTAGGCGACTATCCCACAGAGTTTTTAATTTATTAGAATTGTCTGGACACCCGTCTCGCAATTTTAAAATTAAAAGTAGGATCAGTTGTAATTAACTAGAGCCAACTCCTACTTTCCGTCCAGTCGCTCTAACCCCTTGAGCTACCATGGCCAACGTGCCGTCCTGACATTAAATTCTCCAATTGACTCATTATATTTTCCCGCTAGACCACTTAGAGTTCTCATATTCAAAATAAACATATGTGGCGACTTACTATTTATTGTAAGTACTTAATTACCAGGATTTTTATTACTGAATATTTTTAATGTAAATTTTATATTGAGGAATCTAGCATTAAAGAATTAATCCTTTTAAATACATCTCTTAGTTTCCGCCCAGTCACTCTAACCCCTTGAGCTACCATGGCCAATGTGCCGTCCTAACATTGCAACTGAATTTTTCAGTTGCCTCTAATTAATTAAAATCACCCATATACCGGAGTAGCGTATTTAAAAGGATTAATTCTTTAATGCTAGATTCCTCAATATAAAATTTACATTAAAAATATTCAGTAATAAAAATCCTCAATATAAATTTAGGATCAGTTGTGATCATGCTGTGTAATATCAACCAACCACGACTGTGCAATGGAACGAGACTAACTGTGAAAAAGGTAATGAATAACGTCGTCGAGACAACAATCATCAAGGGAAAGTACAAAGGAGAGGATATCTTGATCTCGCGTATTCCGATGATTCCAACGGATTTACTTTTTTATTTTAAGCGTCGACGGACAATTTCCTGTGCTGCGTTTGGCCTTTGTGATGACCATAAATAAATGCAAGGACAGTCGTTGGAAGTTTGCGAAATCAACTTGCAGTTTTCCTGTTTCTCTCATGGTCGCTTGTTCGCACCGGAAAACCATCATATTTATATATTTACGGGCCACAAAAAAGGAAAAAAAAAGTGTTGATCAGAAAGCTTTAAATTGTAACTGTAACTGTGTTGTATTTAAACTTCTCCCCCAGTTGAAGAATAAATAACTAACAAATCCGAATTTGTTTTATTTATATAATTAAGTCCATGCAACTTTTACTGGCGGTACGAAGTTTATCGGATTAATTAGTGTATGAATAAAATACAAATGCTAGATTTATCATCGGAAGGTTCACATTTTCTTTCAGTAATGTAACTTTCAGCATGGAATAATAAAATCATACACTTGAAACGCTTACCTTCTGAGATTTTCATTTGAATATGCCAAAATAATATGTTTATTCACACCTCGGATATCCTTTTAACCACAGAACACACCCTACTCCTTTTCGTGTGTATATTCAGATATACTTGATAAAATATACTGGCTTCCTCAGAAACTTGGTCTATAGATATCTCCTCCTCATTTATTAAAGTTCTATTGAACAGTATTTTTCTTAATTAGTATAAATCAATTGTCATGAGTTGTTAAATACCAATAATTAAAACAAATGACCGGTAACATAGTTTCTCTCATATTAGGTTTTTTAATGTGTGCGCATTATATTCTTACCTTTTTATATCTCTCTTTTTTTACATTCTTCTCTTTTTTAACTTAACTCTTTGTATAAGTGTCTTAAGTAATCATTCTAAATATCTCTAAGGAAAGAAAGACTATTGAACAAGTGTATCTTAAGTTTTATTTATTTTTTTTATAGGTATTAGCCAACAATGTTTGTGACACACACATCCAGCCGGCCTTGGTCTAAATAGGCCTTAAGTCCAGAAAATAAAATTAGGCATAATTTTCTATTATATTACGGTTTAATTTAAAATGTAGTGGGCGCTTTTAATTATTAGGGTACGTGTTTGATAGAACATTGTATGGTACCACTGAATCAAAACTTAGTTATATACGAGGGCTGTAATAAAGAATGATCACAATTTTTTTGACAGCGTACCTTTATTCATCCTCATAATTTTGATGGTCCTTCTCAAAATAGTCTCCCCTGAATGCGAAGCACTAGTCCCAGCGTTTCTGCCAGTCTTCAAAGACATGCTGGAAACCATTTTTAAGAGATCTTTGGAAATCGCCTCCGCAGCCTTCACCACTGCTTCTGATGATGGATAATGCCTTCCACGAAGGCGTTTCTTCAACTTAGGGAATAGAAAAGAGTCGCATGGGGCTAAATCTGGACTATAGGGAGGGTGAGGGATACACTTCCCGTTGACTTTTGCAACATATTCAGCAACAACATTGGCAATATGCGGCCGCGCATTATCGAGGTGCAGCATCCAGCCTGCTTCACGGAAATGTAGTCTTTTGCGCCTGATATGGACTTGCAATGTTTTCAGGACATCCCTGTAGTGTTGTCCAGTTACTGATGTGTGTGCAGGTACAACATGCTGATAAACCATTCCATGAATATCAAAGAATGAGATGACCATAACTTTCCCAGCAGAAGCAACCACTTTTACTTTTTGGGGATTGCTGATGAAGGAGATTTCCACACTGAGCTTTGCTGTTTGCTCTCACGATCAAAATGATGTAGCCAAGTTTCATCAGCAGTGATTACGTTTGAAAGAAACTCCGGATCTTCCTCTAACATCAACTTTAACTGCATGTTACCTCCATTGCAGCGGTAGGCGATACTGAACATGTCTGAAATTGCCTAGTTCTCAAAGGCTGGAACCAGGAGTACCAACAATGAAACTACTACGGCGTGTTTGTTTCACTTTAAGTTAACAGAATATAATAAGATTGAATTTTAGTGCGCAAAATTATGATCGGAAAAAGATTATGATCATTCATTATTGAACATCCCTCGTAGTTAGGTAAATTAACAAACCTTCCACTCATGGATAAAATACGAATTGATTTACTAATACCATAAATAACTATTCCAGTACCATACATGTTTGCATTTGACTGAAACTGGCACAAATATTCTATATAAAATCTACTGTCACGACCATGTGTTCCAATTATTTTTACAATCTAATTTTTCACTCAGATGTTCGTCGTGTAATGTTTTATGTAAGCTCTTTGTGGTTAAGTATGCCATTTGTAAGTACAGGGCCTGATTATGTGCACTCCAGCTGAAAGAACAGCAGTATTTGTCTTTTAAATTTGCTGCAAAGAGTTTTTCAACAACAATTCAACACCACCTGGTTTACATTAACAGTATTAATATTTTTGGTAGAATTTATTTTCCTAAATACTCCTTCAGCTTAGTGCTTCCGCTGCTATTGGGTTTTCTTCCTGACAATGAATACAGAAAATTGCCAAACTAGGTACCTTATACAGTGTTGAATTTGAATATGATTATTTAAGCAATTGACTAGTCTCACGTAATACAAAATATATTTCAGTTAATCCAAATTTATGGGGTAAATAATTTGACGATAGCGTTTGCGTGTGTTATGAATGATACTTATACAGGTTGTTTCGAAACGACACTGAAAGAGTATAGCCGTTTCGTAGTTTATAACTTAACTAGTCCGAATTTCGGTGTCGCAGCTCCCAAGTTCTCTTAGGTATAATTTTATGTAGCATTAAATATTACAGGATTTTGTGATTAGGCAGTGTAGGAACCACTGGTGTGCGAACCTCAAAAGTTGTTGGGACGCACCGGCTACGAAAACAAAAGCATTCCTGGAAACGTAGAGTCGGACTAAAAATTCAATGCCATATCCGGGATTTGAACCGTTGGAGTTTGAAGTTGGAGAATTTAATGTCATATCGGCACGTTGGTCATAGTAGCTCAATGGTTAGAGCGGCTGGGCGGAGACCAGAATATCCGTGGTTCAAATCCCGGCTATGGCATTGAATTTTTCAGTCTGACTCTACGTTTCCACAATTTAGCCTACACGCGGCCAGTGTGAAAGAACAATTAATTTCCAAAAACATTACTCCTTGCTCTTTGTCAGTGACCCTAGCCTACATTTCAGGTAATGGGGCAAAGAGCAGTTATTTGTGAAAAAGTTGACTAATAACTCGGACAGTTGCGAGGTTGCTCCTCAGTGTAAAACTACACATTCCGTCCTAACAGGGAGGATTTTGCGCGTACTTAGCAAAACCAAGCAATATGGAGCGCTATACGAACGCCGAAATGACGGATATGGTTTTGATGGATGGAAGAGCTGAAGAGAGTTCAACGAACCCACGATTAATTTGGTTTCTTTAAAAATATGAATTGTATAAATAGATACATCAATGATAATATTTATTTGTTTAACTTCAGAGCATTTTGTTATGATCTTAATTGTACAATACTTTCAAACACTTACTGTAATGACAATAAACATGTTATCTATATTAAATAAAATTGAAGACCTTATTTTACGGAAACGCTTCTTACGTTGAGTGCAAGAGCTGCATGTGCATTGTTTTTTAAGAAAAGTAGTTATGCTTTTGTTTTTAGAATACATTAAATAGGTTTGTGTTAGAAGTTGAGAATTTTACTCTTATTTGTGTTTTAATAGAATAATTGTACTTCATTTGATATTACGTGCAATACATAACACTGTGTAATTTTCTCCAGCGTACATCCTAAGGAATGAAACTTTATAGTTTATTGAAACAACTTCGTAAGTTTGTAGTCAACGTTAAGAATATGAATTATATATTATTATGCATTTCAAGTCGTGAGAAACTTTGAGTAACTAACTTGGAGTGGCTTTAGAAGATGTCACTCATTAAAATTGTATTAGTATGTCATTACACTTCAAAATGTCAGCGAGTTGTGGAATATAGTTTCGTTATTAACGGAATTACCCACCAACATAGGAATTTTAAAAACGGAAATACAGATGCATGCACATCAGGGATGCACCTATGTAACGTATACATATTATACCTTAAAACGATTGAATAAATCAATAATATGGCATTATTTTTGTATTTGAAGTTATACTTTATAATAACGCTAATCTTCAACGTCAACGACCCTCTTTTAGACGTTTCTACCACTGTTAAACTCTTGTTTTACTATATTTGATTCACCAAAAACTGCGTCAAGCTATAGCGGTACTGCGCTTTTTCAACCAATATTTAAAGGTAATTAAGTCAAACTTCGCAAATCACACGAAAATACACATAACGTTCTTCACTGTCAACAATAAACAAAATATTCAAAATAGCTGAAAAATGCAAACCTACAAGGGCTGTTCAGTAAAGAGTGATCCCAATTTTATTTTCACAATGTACATTTACCCATCCTCATAATTTTGTTGGCCCTTCTCAAAATAGTCTTCCCTGAATGCGATGCACTTTTCCCAGTGTTTCTGCCAGTCTTCAAAGACATGCTGGAAACCACTTTTTGAGAGATCCTTCAAAATCACCTACGCAGCCTTCACCACTGCTTCTGATGATGGATAATGCCTCCCAAGAAGGCGTTTCTTCAAGTTATGGAATAGAAAAGATCACATGGGGTTAAATCCGGACTATAGGGAGGCTGAGGGATACTCTTCACATTGATTTTTGCAAGATATTCAGCAACAACATGGGCAATATGCAGTCGCGCATTATCGTGATGCAGCATCCATCCTGCTTCACGAAAATGTGGTCTTTTGCGCCTCATATGGACTTGCAATGTTTTCAGGACATCCCTGTAGTATTGTCCAGTTACTGATGTGTGTGCAGGTACAATATGCTGATAAACCATTCCATGAATATCAAAGAATGAGATGACCATAACTTGCCCAGTAGAAGCAACCACTTTTGCTTTTTGGGGGTTGGTGATGAAAGAGATTTCCACACTGAGCTTTGCTGTTTGCTCTCAGGATCAAAATAATGTAGCCAAGTTTCATTAGCAGTGATTACGTTTGAAAGAAACTCCGGATCTTCCTCTAACATCAACTTTAACTGCATGTTACCTCCATTGCAGTGGTAGGTGATACTGAACATGTCTGAACTTGCCTCTTTCTCACAGGCGGGAACCAGGAGTACCAACAATGAAACTACTACGGCGTGTTTCTTTCATATTAAGCTAACAGAATATAATAAGATTGAATCTTAGTGAGAAAAAGTATGACCGTAAGAAATTATGATCATTCTTTCCTGAACAGCCCTCGTACGTTAGTAGCATGAGTACCAACAAGATAAAAAAATTCAACAAAGGATATATAAAGTCCGCAAAACTTAAAAATTCCGTTATTCTTTTATCACAACTCGTATAAACTGAGAACTTTGAGAACGTTCTTAATTTTCTGGGTTTCATAGAACTTAAAGTTAGGCAGCATTTATCTTCAGCAAAAGGAAACCCTGGGAAAAAACCTAGGAACTTGAAGTTCTTGATTGTGAGGCTGACATACTGTCCAACGCAAAGTAAGTCCATGAAAGGAATGTGCCACCCAGTGCCCCTCTTACACAGTGGGACAAGGACAGCGAATGTCTGTGACAGAGAACGCCTGCTACACAAGGAGTAGAACCGTTAAAAATAACATGCTCCCAATTCACTCTGTACACTAACACCGAGAAGATTTATTCAAAAAAGTATAAGACGTCAGAATGTTTCTGAATGATCAGACCTATACAGGAAGTGTGTGGGAACCTTCAAGCCCTGTGTCTCAGGCCCCGGAGACTTTCCTTCCTGTAATAAACTTGTACTATCTCCGCACCACAGAAGTGGGATTTTAACACATCCTATTGGTAAATTTAGACTGGGTGAATAGCATAGGTAGGAATAGAAAATAATAAATACCCCGTTCGCTAAAATATATTATTTGTTTTTGCATAAATATTACAATATTTTTATTTATTTCAACTGCTACTTATTTAAGCTTTTGTCGTGAATGGTATCACAATAGCCACAGAATAAAGGAACAATATAGTTGAAATGGCTTGACATGAATTCGATGCGAATTACCTGAATGACCCTTTTATCGGCTCGAATTCCGTGCGCTGATACCTGAGTGGAAATCTGGTTCTCTGTAATTAGCTTGACTGTTTAGCCGATTCAGTACAATGTCTCTTATTATTCCTGTCACACACAATAAGCATCAGCTATGTCGTTACAAATGTATCATCTCGCGTACGAATGGAAGTCATCCACGATGGGGGAGAAAAATAAAATGGAAATTAATTGATCTTTCACACTAGCCGTGTGTAGGACGCACTATGAAAGGGTAGAGCCAGACTGAAAAATTCAGTGCCATAGCCGGGATTTGAACCACGAATCTTCTGGTTTCCGTCCAGCCGCTCCAACCATTTGAGCTACTATGGCCAACGTGCCGATATGACATTAAATTCCCCAACTGACTCGTGTTTTCCCGGTAAACCACTTAGGAGTTCTCATAAACACATGAGACAACTACCTTAATGGCGACTTACTATGCTGTAAGTACTTTAAGGTCCGGGCTTTATAGTAAACCGCTATTAGTTAGAATTAATGGAAATTAATTGTTCTTTCGCACTAGCTGTGTGTAGGACGCACTATGAAAGGGTAGAGCCAGACTGAAAAATAGTGGTCCGAACTATAAAGACCGGGTCTTAAAGTACTTACAGCATAGTAAGTCGCCATTAAGGTAGTTGTCTCATGTGTTTATGAGAACTCCTAGTGGTTTACCGGGAGAAACACGGGTTAGTTGGAGAATTAAATGTCATGTCGGCACGTTGGCCATAGTAGCTCAAATAGTTGGAGCGACTGAACGGAAACCAGAAGATCTGTGGTTCAAATCACAGAATGACATTGAATTTTTCAGTCTGGCTCTACCCTTTCACAGAAAAATAAAGAAAAACTGCTATATGTGGTAGACGAAATTAAGGTGGTGTTGCCTTAATAAGACGCTTAAATCCTACATAAATTATCACCCACAGTGGACATAATTAAACGAGTGTTCTTGCACAATCTCGGAAAATTCCCAAGTATTTTAAACAAGCAGAAAATTTCAAAGTTTTTAAACGGCAAACAGCTGAAGTTTTGCCCCTTAGACCAACCAAAACAATATACAGTAAAACCAGCAGCAGACCAGCAGAAAAGTCGAGTCGTCCAGGTTTACCTCGACGGAGTGTTTGCTGCCCAGCACTTAGCCGCTTATTGCGTCTTTATCTGGGCAGTATAGAAGAGTCATCATTTGTCTCAGGCAGTTGTTTTCGGCAGTGGACGTATCTAGCCTTGTGCGCGCAGTCGCCCCGTGTGGGGGGGGGCGGGTGTGCGCCAGTGCTGGCTGCGCCCTTCCGCCTGCCTGGGAGGCATCTGAGCACAGTCCGCTTAGCAGGCTAGAGGGAAAGGAACAGTGTTAAGGTATTGAGTTTACCAAGCCCATTTCTGGGCTTAGGAGGTTGGAGTCAGGGGGTGGTGGCCCTGTTCGGTACTAGTTACCCAAGGCATCTTTGGGTAACCGGTAGCTCGGTCGGCGGCGAGGAACCCTGTGGTCGTAACGGCCAAGGGTGTTCACCAGTATGTTTGGATGGCAGTCCAGCTTATCATAGATGGTGCGGGATCTCTCCCGCACCACGTCCACGATATACGGGACCCCAGAGTATGTATGAAGGATGTGGGACGGGAATCTACGCCCGGTATCGTAGATCATGCGCAGTGCCCTGTTCTGGACGCGCTGGAGTCTGCGAATAGTGGTGGGAGCCGCTGATCTCCAGACTTCGCAGCCGTACAGAATCAGGGGCGGCATAATCGCCCGATACAGGCGTAGTTTGAGGTGCGTTGGCATGGTGGATTTGAGTATTGGGTATAACTGCGTTAGCGCTGCATGCCCTTGTCCGGCTTTGACCTGGACGTGAGGTGCGTATGTGAGACCGCGATCGAGGTGGACGCCAAGGTATTTGGCAGTGGGAACCCAAGGGATTTGCCTCTGCCTTAACCTCAGCGACCAATCCGGTCGCCTAGCTCGGACCTTAGCCAGAAGAAGAGCAGAGCTCTTCTCGGGGCTAATGGCCATCCTCCACTTCTCACTCCAACGGCCAATGGCTCGGAGTTGGCGCTGCTGCGGAGGATGACAATATCGTAGGTTTTTGTTACGTGCCATTATGAGGACGTCAGCAGCATATTGGCACGTAACAGTCTGTGGTTCTAAAGGGAAGTCAGACATGTATGCCGCAAAGAGTATCGGGGACAGTACACTGCCCTCCGGGACTCCCGCGGCTATTGGTCTGATAGATGACATCCGTCTTTCCACTCTCACCCTGAATATGCGGTCTCTGAAGAAACTACTAATCAGGGCGAGATAGGGAGAAGGTACGTTTTCCTACCTGAGTTTGTACAGTAGGCCTTGGTGCCAGGTTGTGGCAAAGGCTTTCTCTACGTGTAGCAGCACCGCGACTGTCTTGAGGTTTTCCTGGAATCCCAGGGCTGTCCTCTCGGCCAGACGCAGTAGCTGTAGGGTCGTGGAGTGTCCATGACGAAAACCAAACTTGTGATCAGGTAGGAGCTGCCTTTCCTCGAAAAGAGGGGTCAGGCGGGATAGGAGCAACCTCTCAAATAGTTTTGAGACGGTTGGGAGAAGACTTATGGATCGGTAGCTAGACGGAAAGACCGGATCCTTGCCGGGCTTCAGGATGCACAACACTCTCGCCTCTTTCCAGCAAGCCGGGAAGTGGTGGAGGTGGAGGCACGCATTGAAGATCCACGTCAAGTGGATGACGGCCCTCTTGGGAAGGTGCTGGAGCATGTGGGCACTAACGCCATCATGTCCAGGGGATTTGTTGGGTTTCAATTTTCGGATTTCAGCAGTCACCACCCTTGGGGTGACTATTGGGATATGGATCGCCTCATGGCGCCGCTGTGGCTCCTCATAGAAGTGTTGCACAGCAACCTCCACGAGGTCAGTGAAGTCTT
Organism: Mantis religiosa; assembly: GCA_030765055.1. NCBI lineage: Eukaryota > Metazoa > Arthropoda > Insecta > Mantodea > Mantidae > Mantis > Mantis religiosa. The sequence goes on along the minus strand of CM060956.1, from coordinate 104,971,054 downwards.
CGTCCTGGGGGTCCTCCCTCGGCTCGAATTGGCTTTCCAAATGAACCGCGAAAGCTGTGGCCTTATCTTGGGGCTCGTAAGCGAGTCTCCCGCGAGTGCCATGCAGCGGATGCTGGTAAAGAGTTTTGTCCCTCCTGAGGGACTTGATGATCTTCCAGGGGTACTTTTCCTGGAAGTCGACGTTTCGGAAAGTGTTCTACTAGGCTACCTTACGGTGGGCACGAAGCCGCCGCCTTGCCAGGGATTTGAACCGCTGGTAAACTGCTCCTATCCTGGGATGACGGAAACGCTGCCATAGCTTCCGAACAGCTGCCTTGGCTTTTAGCAGCTGCCGGATCTCGTTTGTGATAGACAGAGGGTTAGGTGTGTTGGTTGGGATACGGTGAGTGTGTGCACTCACCGCTTGACGGACCTGCTCGGAGAAACTCATCGCCGCAGCCTCCAGCGCCTCGACATCGTCGATGCGTGGACGAGGGTCGATGGTTTGGTTGAGTTTGAGGATGGCTGCTTCCCAGTCTACCTCTAGTTCCCAGTCTGAGTTTAGCAGAGCTGGCATGGTGACGTCGGAATTGACCTACCTAATACGGACCGCTTATATGCCGGGAACCTGGAAAAACGGAAAATAAATTTCGGCCCAGAGTTATTTCTCGTGTAAAATTATACTCTAAGCGGAACACGGAAATAGCTCTGGGAATCGTTTGCGTAAATAACCTGATCAAAGTGGATTACTTCATGTGTAATGGGTATACGTATTTTTAATAATGCAATAAGTTTAAGGGTGACTCTACTTGTACCGAAATTCCATGAACTATAAAATAAACTGTAATCCTGCGAGGAAGAGAGAAAGCAAACCATTAGCTCCCTCAACTCTCTTTAAACACACATGGTAAGGATAGAGTCTGTCTAGTCAACGCGAGTGTAGTTGCCGCACAAAGGTCATTGACCCTCCCGCCCACTAATGACCGTCATAAATCTCCACACTTCAGAAATGGAACGCTGTCGTTGAGGACCAATAGCAACCCTGATTTTCTCGAAGTGACAGTCGCATGTTTACTCCACGTGGAGTCTCAGTTGCCAAAGTTCCAACTTCCAGTTGATCCGTTTCATTACGTGCAGAAATTCGTTACTGGCAAAGTCTTAAAAAAAGGTATAACGGGAACTCTTTCTAAGCGAACTCAAGCGCTTGTTTTGAACACATATAAACATGTGCTGAAAGATAATCTTGGTAAGGGGTCATGCAATGAACCTGATAAATTCTAGGTATTCACAGAAATACAGTAAGCGAATTGTGACGAAAGGAATACCAAAGACGCCGACTATGTATGAAAACAAAAGGAGACGTTTCTCTAAATCTTCGACAATTTCACATGTGTTTTAATTCGCCGAGAAATTTATAGATTCTATGCAAAAGGAAGAGCGCCCACCTTAGATGAGTTGGCTGCACATTTGCAAGAAATTTGTGATTTTCCTTATGGGCACTGAACTTTGCGCAGCCTCTTAAAGGAGCTGAGTTTCAAATACCGCACTTTGAATAAGATAAGGGTTATTAAGGAATCCAGTAGAATTGTAGCTTGGTGATAAAGCGGCCATAACGGCCGTTTACCTGCCCAGAGGCGGAGCTGCCTACAGATACATGTTGTTCAATGAGCTCGCAGTTACAGAGAGAGAGTCTCTCGCTCAAAAACCACTCATCCAGTCATTAAGGAGGGGAGGGAGTGACGTCACCTACTACTTGAGTCAGAGTAAATTACTACAATCTGTGACTATATATATCAAGCCTAAGGAAGTTTCGCAGTAATGGACATAAGATAATTTATTTAGACGAAACCTCGTACGATACCCATGACGTATCGAGAAAGGTGGCAACCTTGCAGAAAGGTCTGGGAGAAGGAGGGTCTTCGTTGTAAAACGATTATAAGGGTTCGTCAAACTAGGCGGCCGACCTGCACACACGTTAACTAAGCAGAATTTACAACTGTTTTGAAAAGTGTTCATTCTCAGTTTCGTTCTTACAAGTGATCAGGTACGAGTGGAAGAAAGCTGTGAACTTTGGTGATTTTTAAGAATATTGTTTGCATATACACAAATTCTGTAAAATGAGTTCTAAACGTAGCAAATTACCATAAGAGGAAAGAATTAAGGTTATTAAAGAAAACGAAAAGAACAAACGTCCAGCTAAAGAAGTAAATCTGTTGTTCAAAGTGGAAAAAGAAACTCAGATTTATCAGATCTTGAAAAAATTAAAATTAAAGGCGAGTGTTTCAAGGGAACAGCTGGTCGTGAGAAACGCATTAAAAAATCTACAGAGTATGACGAGCTAATTCGCGCTGTGTTCGAGTGGTTTGTTAGTGCGCGCGGTAAAGGAATTCCCAATTATGAACAATTGCTTCAGACTCAAGCTTTAGAGACAAGAAAATTAGGCAAAGACAATTTTAGAGCTTCCAATGGATGTCTCGGTCTTCCACCGTGGCGTAGTGGGCTAAGGCAGCATGCCTTGGTCGCTGGCCACGGAAAGCGGCCCGAGTTCGATCCCACTCATGTGGCGGGGATTTTAGGTCCCGTGTATAGGACCGGTGCCCACTCAGCATCATGAGGAAAGTGAGGAGCTTACGCTAGGTACGCGGCCCTGGTCACATCTTCTCCCCTTATCGGTTGGATGATCGTCCACCTCTACCGCGCGTAAGTGGACGTGAAGCCGGCAGTCGGGTTGGTAGGCCTTGGCCCTCTAAGGGCTGTCGCGCCATGGGTCAATATTATTAATGGATGTCTCGAGAGTTTCAAACATCGCCATAACATTGTTTTGAATGTTGTGTGTAATGAAGCAAATGATGTTCATATGCAGACAGTTGCAGATTGGAAAGGGACAATTGAAAACATAAGAGAAAATAGGCGATAAACTAACATTATTGTTCCAATGGTAATGATAGATAAACCTCCAGGTAGCCCGCACGCAATTCTGGTGCTTTTAGGGGTCTTGCATGGAATTCAAGATAGCCGGTTGAAATTTAGCTCATTGTGAAATAGAAAAAAGACGGAGAGATTGTTTAGGAGAGGAACAGGCACTTGTACACCATAGCACAGCTCACTACAGGAATTAGGGTCTCGAACCAAGGCAAATGAATCAACCACAGTGCATAAATATCAGCAGGTTCATCAAATCAGCAATCGTCAACAGGTACAACCAAAACACAATTATTAACACTACGTGAAAATGACTCCCAAACGAAGAGGAACCTTTGCTATGTGAACCGTACCTTACTAAAAGCACTGATGTTTCACCCAAATTGGTGCATGACTTTTCTCGTGATGTGACATAAATAATGTTGTTTACGAAGGTTCGTAGCTCTCGGTTTAGCTAGTCATGTGCGACATTCATTTATGTCAGAATGAGATCAAGCGAATACTTATCTACCCATTCTTTCCTTTTTGTTTCAATCTGCAATCAAATCCAAACACAACACTGCTGGTGCAGAGATAAATCATGTGGCTATTAGAATTTAAATCGTTGGTTGGTGTAAACGCAAATTAGTTATTTCCACGAAGAGATAACTGCATGGCACATAATTCTCATTTGTTATAATATAGAGCGAATATGCAAACCCCGTTATTAAATTATGTCCCATTAAACCACTTACTCCATGTTGCATTATAGTAAATTAGCGTAGTTTACGAACTACAACATCAGTTGGAAAATGTTTTGAGAGCAGCGAAGTGTTCAGAAGACCAGAAAAGTGAGGCTGTTTTATTAGCGAAATATTTGCGAAATAAAGCACTTCACAAACAGGATGGTACAATATTGTCTTCTCTAGCACAAAAATAGCTATTTAAATATAGCCCCCAGCAAGATTTGTTTTTCAGTTTTAAAATGTTAGTTGAATAGAATAGTCATTTAATAAAATATAAATATAATAAGTGATAAAAAATAGACGCACACTCAAGGATGTGGAACATATTATAAAAATGCTATAGAAAGTGACTGTAAAATATCAGGTAACGAGACGGAAAAAGACTTCCGAAACAATAGAAGAAAATTTTCAGTGACAGAAGAATTCCTGCGTATAATATAAATATAATTGTATTTTCAACATATTTATCCGCATCATAAGAAACACATCATTACGCGATACTTTTGTTACTTAAAAGTAGGCCTTTTACTGTAAGATATGATTAATCTCTGCAATATAGCAGGCCAAGCAGAAGAATAAAGTTAAAATTGGCGAGACAAAAACACGTAATTCCTCAGGAACGCCTATTCTAGTACAGGTCAAAGACATTATACAGGGTGTATATAAATGAATATTGGAGTTTTAACTCTTTATAATATTTATTACATTTAACTTACAGTTATAAATGATATGTCCAATGAAAAACCAACTTCAGTTTTGTTTGTTGACACCAGTGCGCATGTGCGTGCAATGTTTCTGCCACAATCCACCAACAGCGGTAGTAGCAAAGATGGCGACTAGTAAACAGAAAGCGTTTTGTGTTTTGTAGTTTGCAAAGTCCGAATCTGTAGTTACTGTGGAAAGTGCGTTCCGCATTAAGTTCGGTTTTGATCCTCCTAGTGATAACAATATTCGTAGATGGTATCATCAGTTTGAAGATACTGGTTGCCTTTGTAAAGGGCAGAGTACGGGACGACTAAGAGTAAGTGAAGAGACTGTTGAGGTAGTGAGAGGGTCATTCACTCGTAACCCAAAGAAATCAGTCCGGAAGGCTAGTCCTGAATTACAAGTTCCTGTGTCGACTGTTTGGAAAGTTGTAAGAAAACGCTTACAGCTACGTCCTTACCGTTTACAGCTATTACAGCCACCAAAGCCAACAGAGCACGGATTACGTGCCAACTTCCCAAACGACATGTTGTTTCATGACGATGACGATTTTATGAATCGTGTTGTCTTCAGTGATGAATCGACCTTTCACCTTAGTGGACCTGTTAACACTCATAATGTGTGCATCTGGGGCTCAGAAAATCCTCACGAGATTGTACAAATGCAACGAGATTCCTCTAAAGTGAATTTTTTTGTGCCGTATCCCGGTGAAAAGTTTATGGACCTTTATTTTTCCGTAAATCTACTGTAACTGGCACTTCTTACCGTGGTACACTAGAGCAATGGCTCTTCCCTCAGTTGGAAGAAAATGAGCCAGAGAACTTCATTTTCCAGCAAGATGCTGCGCCACCTCACTGGCATAATGAGGTACGCGATTGGTTGAACGTCACTGTACCCGAGCGCTGGATAAGCTGCAAGGGTTCCAATGACAGCGCTTGCTATGCGTGGCCTCCACGTTCTCCTGATCTAACACCATGCGATTTTTACCTTTGGGGCTTCATCAAAGATCGTGTGTACGTGCCTCCGGTACCAGCCGACCTCCCTGAATTAAGAAACAGGATTGAAGCAGCTGTTGCTACAATTACTGAATACACACTTATCAACGTTTGGGAAGAACTAGGCTATAGACTTGATGTGTGCCGTGTCACAAAGGGTAGTCACATTGAACATTTATAAGATTCTTTGTAAAACTGTTTGAGTTACTCTTTTATTTGACATATCATTTATAGCTATAAGTTTAATACAATACATATTATAAGGAGTTAAAAGCCCGATATTTATTTATATACACCCTGTATTATAATCTCTTTGACTAACGATTGCCGCGTAGACCGCTTATTCTGATGTTCAGCTTTTCTTTAGTTATCTGAAAAACAAGAAACTTACGACTTCTACCTTGTACAGAAATCTTGCAAATACAAAGAATAATTACCATGTGATTGGAGCCGGAACCAAAGTAGGTGACAATGGGAATGGAATAAAAACTCTTATTACAAATTCTAATTCATCTATCTTGTGTTAAAAGTTACTTGTTTCTCGCGTTGCCATGAAAACTGTATAGCATTTTAAAGCCGACTTAAATAACGTTTTAAAAGATTTAGCAATTGCTTCAACACTTTGCTTACCCTTCGTACAATGAAATATATCTCAATTACCAAGTACAACAAAATTATAAACCTTTGATAAAATAGTTTGTAAAGCCTCTATTAAATTCACAGGAATTTCTCAACCCATTATCGTGCATTTCTTGTAATCTAACCTATTCTTATTAAAAATTAATTTCATGTTTAAATAAACATCTTCAGAAGTAATTTAATTATATATTTCATTTCAGATATAACCTGGTCTTGCGGTTCCATACTGTCTCCACGACGTTGCAAGAAACAAGTAAGTAACGATTGCACTTTAAAACCTGATAAAACTATTGAAAATTTTCTAAAACAAAAACATAAGTTACTTTGAGAATAGCTGATGAAATAACTTAAGCAATTTAAAGAGATTTACGTTGTCCGAAGTTTGCGTATCTGTCTTTACCAGTTACATAAAATTATACAAAGCTCTTTCTGAAAGAAGAGGTCAGAGATTTAAATATATACATTTTAATTGTATTAAACTATTTTAAATATATAGTATTTTGATTAAAATCAATAGTATTTATTTTAGGAAATTTAAAATGATAAAAATTCTTACATGTAAATAGCAGTTTGAGATCGGGAAAGCCTTCGTTTTAATTTTCTTGTAACGCGTTTTTGTAAAAATGATGAAGAGAAAACAAGACAGGTATTTTAGTGAAATTTTAATATCAAATTTTTGGATGGAATAAAAAGATTACATTGCTTATTTGGTGCAATAGCAAAAGTTTATATACTATTGGTTAAAGAAAATAAGGTTAATTTGACATGGCTTATTTTTGGTAATTAATTGTTCTTTCACACCAGCCGTGTGTAGGACGCACTATGAAAGATTAGAGCCAGATTGAAAAATTCAATGCCATAGCCGGGATTTGAACCATTGAGCTACTATGGCCAACGTGCCAACATGACATTAAATTCTCCAACTGACTCGCGTTTTTCCCGGTAAACCACTAGGAGTTCTCATAAACACATGAGACAACTACCTTAATGGCGACTTACAACGTGTATGTACTTCAAGGCCCGGACTTTATATTTCGGACCACTGTTAGGTACAATTAATGGAAATTAATTGTTCTTTCACACTGGCCGTGTGTAGGACGCACTATGAAAGAGTAGAGCCAGACTGAAAAATTCAATGCCATAGCCGGGATTTCAACCACGAATCTTCTGGTCTCCGTTGAGTCACTCTAAACCATTGAGCTACTATGGCCAACGTGCCAAACTGACAATTAAATTCTCCAACTGACTCGTGTTTTTCCCTGTAAAGCACTTAGGAGTTCCCATAAACACATGAGACAACTACCTTAATGGCGACTTACTATGCTGTAAGTACTTTAAAGCCCGGGCTTTATAGTTCGGACCACTACTAGGTGCAATTAATGGAAATTAATTGTTCTTTCACACTAGAAGTGTGTAGGACGCACTATGAAAGGGTAGAGCCAGAATGAAAAATTGAAAAAAGTACTTACAGCATAGTAAGTCGCCATTAAGGTAGTTGTCTCATGTGTTTTTGAGAACTCCTAGTGGTTTACCGGGAAAAACACGAGTCAGCTGGAGAATTTAATGTCATGTCGGCACGTTGGCCATAGCAGCTCAATGGTTAGAGCGCCTGGACTGAGACCGGAAGATCCGTGGTTCAAATCCCGGCTATGGCATTGAATTTTTCAGTCTGGCTCTACGCTTTCATAATGCCTCCTACACACTGCCAGTGTGAAAGAACAATTAATTTTCATTAATAATATCTAATAGTAGTCCGAACAATACAGCCCGGGCCTTAAAGTACTTACAGCATAGTAAGTCGCCATTAAGGTAGTTGTCTCATGTGCTTATGAGAAATGCTAGTGGTTTACCGGAATAAACACGAGTCAGTTGGAGAATTTAATGCCATGTTGGCACGTTGACCATAGTAGCTCAATGGTTTAGAGCGGCTGGACGGAGAACAGAAGATCCGTGGTTCAAATCCCGGCTATGGCATTGAATATTTTCAGTCTGTCACTACTCTTTCAAAGTTAAGTTTTTTTTTTAGGAGGTCAGGCAACGATTATGATGTAGTTTTCTGCAATCAGCACCTTTGCCTCATTTGACACACTTGTACATACACACATAGATTCTGTGAACTAAATTGCATGTCTTAATTGTATGTTTACTACACTAGAGCTCATCACAATGAGTTCATGTCATGAGTGATGTCTGTGTTTAAAGTAAATTATCACAACTCACCATCAGTAGTTTCAAGAACACGCTATCTTGTCTGTCACTTTACACTGATGAAAGTATTGGTTTTACCCATTAGCTAAGCACGAACTATGTAAACTCTCTATGGACCTACCACAACTGCTGTCTAATCTGATAAGCTTTTTTTCTTCTCTCTCTCTCTCTCCTTGGATGTTTGCCGAACTTCTGACGTATTACTACTTATGTCTGAAGTACTCTCTACCTGTAGTGAGATACGGTTCGAGTTGATACTAGAGCATACTAGAGTAGATGATTAACAAACCTACCACCTCAGACCTTAAAGAATGGTTTGAAAATGCAATGTGGCGTCCTTAGCTATAAGATGATACAAAGGTTTAAAGGAAGATATTCTGCGAATAGGTGTGATTCCGAAGCGAGGCTGAATATTTATGGTTCTGAATATTTGTAGATATATTAAAGATTATACATAAATATATGGTATTGTTTTACCTTTCTCGTGGTCATAATATTCATTGGGTGGCGAAGTTCATTTGTTTTGCCTAGCATCAATGTTGACAACATGACTTTAAGAAAACCACAACATTCTAGATTAAGGAGGCAGTGGAAATAAAAAAAAAACGAAAATAACGTAACAAAAATTTAGTTAGCTAATTAATTATAGATTGTAACTTTCATAAAACTTACTCATCTTTTGAGAAAACTGAAATGGTGCTCTACAATTAATGCACCTTGAAATAGGTATTCCTTGGAGGGAGGAATTTGGGATTGAATTATTCGTTACATGGTTTACGATATACCTATTGTTTGGTTTTTAAATATTTAAGACAAGGGGCGTCCGATGAGGCATTGTATTGACAGTTCCATAAATAAATAAGTAAGTAAGTAATTAAGTAAGTAAGTAAGTGAGTGAGTGAGTAAGTAAGTACGTAACTGAGTGAGTGAGTGAGTGAGTGAGTGAGTGAGTGAGTGAGTGAGTGAGTGAGTGAGTGAGTGAGTGAGTGAGTGAGTGAGTGAGTGAGTGAGTGAGTGAGTGAGTGAGTGAGTGAGTGAGTGAGTGAGTGAGTGAGTGAGTGAGTGAGTGAGTGAGTGAGTGAGTGAGTGAGTGAGTGAGTAAGTGAGTGAGTGAGTGAGTGAGTGAGTGAGTAAATGAATGAGTGAAGGAAGGAAGGGAGGGAGGGAGGGAGGGAGGGAGGGAAGGAAGGAAGGAAGAATGGAAGGAAGCAAGGAAGGAAGGAATGAAGGAATGAAGTAATTAATAATAGTTGTTAAAGTATAAATATGTGTACCAATTTCGAATGATTTAGGTAATCTATAGTATACTGTATCATACAGAACGTACAGGGAAACGGAAATAGATATTTATTACATCCGTACTCTTGTTACGTACAGGTGTAACGAGTACAGTAAAAGTTTGATAACACAATTTATGGAGAATGTGATATGAAGCGTACGTGTACAATTTCGCGACAGAGACACAGGTATCTTAAGTCCCGTGCTTTACTGCACTCTAACGAATAAAACGTAAGTTATGCCCCAGAGAAATCTCGGCTCCACCTTCTCCCATAATAAGCCGTGTATAAGCAGACATTCCAGCTCTTAACACAGACGCTAGAGAACGTAGATGGTGCCGTTCTAGAATCGGCGCCAAGCCACGTAAAACAACGAGGACAGAGCGCTTGCTTTTAACGCGCCTATTTACACGAGGGAGCAGACACTGGGAAACAATCTTTTTTGAGTAATTCCTATACACTTCTCTTTCTTTCGTTTTCATACAGTGCACATGGCACAGCGCACTACCTCAGAAGCCACCCCTGATTAAGACACAGCTGTTTGTTAACAATGTTTAAGATGCCCAAATTTTAACTTTTTCTTCAAAGTACACTAACAGCACACCTACAGTATAGTCCTTTTGTATGTTCTTTACCTTGTACTAGTCCAGGAACTTGTATGCAATGTGACATTTGTTTCTTGTTTTTACAATTCAAATTTGACTCTCTCTGCTGCTTGTAAAATTCCAACAATTTCAGAATAATTCATATCCACATTCCATTTTATACAAATATTATTTAACACAGATTCACAGCCTTCTTGAATGAGGCGATTGCTATATTCCGCAACAAACCAAAGTTGGTATTACCGGCGTGTAAGTTATGAGGCAAAGAGCCAAAGAAGTTTCTACTTTCGACGCAGTCCTGAATTACTAAGAGTGTATGAGAATGGTCTGAAAAGTTTCATACCTCAACATGAAGATGGCAGCCAGTTCATTTTGTTCTTCATCTGTTGACAGTTACCAAAGTTTCAGCCATTTCGGAATCTCACTTGTTATGTAACAGTCGCTTGAGTGAGTTCTTGAGAGCTTTTTTTATAAAAATGGACAAAATCGAGTATCAAGCTGTCATTAAATATTTGTTTTTGAAACGCAATACACCTATACAAATCAAAGATGAGTGAGATTCTGTGTATGAGGACTCCTCACCATCATTTACCACAGTGACATTTTGGGCAGCTCACAGGAGATGAAACTTGGATTTCTTATGACATCCCAGAAAGTAAGCGTCAATCAATGGAATGGAGGTACACCTCATCCCCAAAAATGGTTAAGCCGAAACAAATCTTGACACCTCGAAAAATGATGTGCACAGTGTTCTGGGACAGTTGAGTCCAGAGGGTCTACTCCCATTAGCCTTGAGCCCGTAGGAACAAGACCCGGGCCTCTTTCAGCCAGGGAGTTATCCGAGCTGTCCCTTAAAGGGCGCTCGGCATCCTCCGTGGGGCTTTCCATTAGGGCAAGACCTAGTTTCCTAAGAAGCCCCCCCATCTGGTTCTAGGGACACAAGACGGGACGGCAGTGGATACGCCACTTACGCGCGTCAACACTCAAGGTGAAGACTACCGATATGACCTCGGTGGGGCCGCCTGGTGATCTAGCACACCTTCTACTAGCTAAGCAGGCTAGTACCCGGAAACTTAATGGCTTCCCTCAACCCCGTCGGAAGACGTACCCAATCTCCCACCGGTATCGGGAACACACTGCCCCCTCGAGACCATCCCAATCCGAACAACTCCCGAAGGAGGGGCTCGGCTGTTCGGCCCGAGGTTCCTCTAGTAACGTCAGAGGTACCACGAGTGCTAAGGGTCCGCAGCGCCCGCACTTTGGCAGCTGAAGGGGACGGATCCCTTCCCCTACGGGAAGTGTTCATGGACAGGAAAGGCATCTTACTCATTGATTTATTACCGCGTGGTCAAACAATGAAAACATATGTTTATTTCGTGACACTTAGGAAATTGCACCGCACAATACAGAATGAGCGCCGAGGAATGCTGTCAAAAGGTGTTGTGTTTCTTCAGGACAACGCACGACCACACATTGCAAATGCGACGAAAAATATCCTACAGGGATGTGGCTGGGACGTGTTTGACCACCCCCCGTACAACCCTGACCTCGCTCCTAGCGACTTTCATCTGTTTTTGCATCTCAAATCTTTCCTTGATGGTCAACACTTCAACAATGACGAAGAGCTGAAAGAAAATGTTTCCAACTGGTTGAAGACACAGGCGGCAAACTTCTATGAAGAAGGTATACAAAGTCCTGTGCCTCGCTATGACAAATGCCTGCAAAATTTCGGCAGTTATGTGGAAAAGTAGTTTAAGAGTTGTAGAATTTTGTGCAATAAATAATTTTTCTGCATCTGTACACAATTTAATTTTATTACCAAACAGAACTTACTTTCTGAACGTACTTCGTATTTACTTACTGTGGGAAATACGGTGATTGTTGGAAGCCATTTTCAGTAAATCGATTTTTCAAAACTTTCTATGTAAAAGATAGTTTGGGATGACGTTTGTTTTTAGTACTTTCGTTTAGCATCTTTGAAAAAGCTTAAATGAAATACCAAATTAGGTTGTAATCGTTTTTTCTCAAACATGCATGGACATTCTTCTGAAAATGTTCTTTTTTTCACACGAGGTACCTAAAGTTGTACTGTGAAATTTCGGTATTTAAGTTTTGGGTGGAATGAAATACCTTCTTAACCCACTATCTATGTGATAGATGAAAAAACAATGTAGATGTCATTGAAACACAGAGTTTGTCAAATACATCGTATTTGTTGTGGAGTTAGCACTTTCCAAGATGTTCCTTGTTATTGCTTTGAATTCAGATGCTCTTTTTCTTTCTTCTCTCATCCTTCGCTCCTGTTCATGCAAAGACAATTGAACTTTAAGGTCATCACATAGGCACCAGGTCCTAAAAGGTATTATTATCGCTAAAGTTTACTATATTCTCATAAAATCTCTTCGTCTACATGGAAATAAGTATTTAAAAAAGCATTTCTACACTTTTATATCTCCATAAACAAATCAGATAGAAGAACAAGCGTTTGTGAATGAGCAGACAAAGCCCTGTAAGTATATCATATTTTTACAAAAGACCCCAAACCTATATTTCCACGTAATCGAATGATACGCGTTTTTTTCTTCTACCCCCAAGCTAGCAGTGTAAAAAAGTCCATACTTTTCATGTTCGCAATTCAGCTGTCAAAGACCTTTCCTGACTTTACATCTAAAAATAGCTGAATTAATGTTATCGTAAATTTGTTAAGCTTTAATATTCCTTTGAGAAATATTTAAATGTGTTCCACAGAGTTATTAGTGAAGTGCCCGAGGTAAAATTTCGTATCAGAAATAACACAGACTACTCTGCAGCTACCGGTGCCCTTTTCAAACAAAGTGAGTGTTAGGCGTTTCAAAGGAACCAAAAGGGAAGTTTCTTTCCCTTAATTTTGCAGTTAGGGAAAAACCATCTGATTAAACAGAGCTATTTCGTTTGTATTTACCTAACCTGTATTCAAACATACACTGAATGTTTTGGCAAATCTCTGCTTACATAGGGAGGAAGTGCGTGGGAAAATTGAAAGTATACCCTTCTAGCTAAATGAAATTTTATATCACGGTTGTTAAGTTGTAAATGCTTATGGAATATAACTATACTTGTATATGAAGCAGTCACATAGAGGTCAGCCTTCGACCTTTTGCCATGCCGTTGCAGTCCTTTACTGGCGTTATGATGGATTTATAATAATAGATGGTGGGTAGATGGTGGTTTTTTAGGAAGTGTCAAAAGTTGTAGGATGGAAGAGAGGATATGTTTTTAATTATAGGAGACCAGTGAGGTTATAATGGGCCTAAAGTGAATATGGGACGCTTGCAGGTTTCCCCGGGGTCAATGTTACTCCCCGAGGCCTTGGATAAGTTGAATGAAGCTGTTGGGAAGACGTCAATAGACTTTTTGAGGGGGGTTGATGATGTAGTCATTTAATTTGAGAAAGGATAGTTATGAATGGATGTTTTCATTAGGAATGTACCATTCGGTAGCTGTTGCAACTCGTAGGTATCGGTTCTGAATTTTTGAAATTTTTAGAGGTAAGTTTGTGCAGCTGTGCCCCAGACCTAACAGTCGTAGGTGAAGGTGGGTCTTATTACTTGTTTGTATAGAAGGAGCTTATTCCTCAGAGCCATGGGTAATTATTTGTTGTACAGTGGATATAGCCTCTCCATGTGCTTGGATACTCCGGAAGCTACTGATGTAATAGGTGCCTTCCAGGTTAAGGCGCATATCAAGAACCACTCCAAGATATTGTTCTTCTCTGCTTCATGGACTTCTGATCTAGCTAAGTACAGTTCAGGTACATTCCATAAGTGGCGGAGAGTAAAAATGACTTGTTGGCATTGATCTTGAGACGCCAAGACGGTGAGCATGTCCGCATAGCACTGGGCACGTTATACTGTGGTGAGATGATTTGCTGATGCCGTGGTTATTGCTGTATCATCAGTAAATAAATAAGGATTGCAGCCTCTGAGGGAGTTTAGATAGGTTAGGAAGAGCAGGGGGCCAAGAACACTGCCTTGGGGTACTCCTGCATTGATGAAGTAGGCTTTTGAGACCATGTCGTCCCTCGCAACGGCAAATGTGCGATGTGTGAGGTAGCTATGAATTAAGTGAATTAAATATGGAGGGAAATCTTAATGAATTAACCGGAATAGAAGACCTTTGTGTCAAACGGAATAAAGGCTCGGATATCTATGAAGGTTATTTACTTCATTTCAATAAGATCTGATGTGCAGAATCTCACGAATTGCCCTGTTCACTAATATTAGATTTCATATCCATATTTTTCTTTTCTTTTTTTCGGTTTAATCATTATAAATATTCACAGAAATAGCTTTGTACCCAGGGGATAAAGTACTGTTGATACTCAACTGTATTCATTTCAGGTCGATATATTTATACCATAACTGCGATAGTAAATCTATGAGTAAATTTAATTTAAATAGACATCCTGATAGTGAATAGAGGCTTGGAGAACGAACGCCTCCTTTGAAAAGCCTAAAAAGTTAAGAGCATGAACAAATGAAGATATAGAGGCAAGGCGCATTCAAGTGGCGAGGTGTGGAACTAGGAGGTAAAGCTGAAGAAGGGCACTACATGCAATTTAAAATTTCACCTTTGATGTTCCGGATGTAGCTATGTACACCTTTCTCATGAATTTTTAAACAAGGGTGAGCGAAATAAAGTTTTGCGTACGTCCCGTAGTAATTAAGTGGGTGCAGAGATTGGTTTGCACAAGCCGGAACTACTTGTAAACATCCCACTGATGTAATATTGATCGCCGCCGCACAGAAACGCAACTGATCAACAACTATAGCTGCAAGTATTAAAGCATTATCTGTCCGGTACGGTGTGACTATTGTTCCAATTAACTGCCTACTGTATTCATTATATTATTTCTTGGGAGTAGAAAAAGTAGCAGCCATGGTAGGTGAGTAAGGTGGCTGAGACAATACAACTGCTTCGTTCATCATCATAATCACCACAATTCAGGGTTTTGGACCCTAGGATCCATTTCGTCCCCATTAATCATTATCCCTCCATCTTTTTCTCATTTCTTTTACCAGTTAGAACGTAGTCGGTCACTATTCTAGGAAATCTGTCCTTATTCATCTTCTGTATATGCCGTCTTCAATTTTATTTATTCTTTATTCTGTTCAATTCTTTCTTTTAAGTTAAATATCTTCAATTCTTGTCTAATTTCATTTGTTTTAGGAATTAACGGAGTATCCAGATAGGGATCTGCTGATTCAATTTATCTAACTGCTTTGTTTTGAAGTAAAAAAAAAAGATAACGAACAAACACTGAGGTGTGAGAGGGACCATTATCATGATGAAATTTCCGCGAGTGGTTTTGCTAATATTCTGCTCTACCTCTCTGATGGTAATTCCGAGATTTTCCAAAAATATTTCGTTTCCCTCTTCACATTGTCGTCAGTAACAATGTGAGAGGTCGTCTAGACATTTTCAGGTTTCAGGTTTTTATTTTCAGTTTCATGGCCTGGTGCCAGTACAAAGGGGCCCGGCTTACAGGCTAAAATTTTCATTGAGTTTATATTTTGGGAATTAAATGCTTATTGTCTACGTGGGTATATATAAAACCCATACGGTGACATTTCTTAGCCCACCGGAACAGTTTTATTATGTTAGTGTCTTACAGTGTCCGTTTTTTGTTATGTACAGTATTTACAAGCGCTTATTTTGCCTTTTATTTACACACACACACACACACACACACACACACACACACACACACACACACACACACACACACACACACAGACACGCAAACCTGGGCGTACCAGGTACGTCCCAGTCAGTCACGCAAACACACTTCACTATTTACACTATTTACACTGCTCCGTGCGCCAGCGTGCTGCTGTCTCCTGGGCTGCTTTGGCGGCGGCCTCTGCATATGGGGAAAGGTATGGGCCGGAAGGACTTGGGCGCACATTGTGGTGTAACGGTGGCATTAGAATATTTTTCTGCGTGCATGCTTACGGTGTTTTGGTTCACCTTTCGCAATGTTGTCAATTTTTGGATTGCTATGTTGCCGTATGCGCGCCCAGATGGAAGAGGCTCGTTTTATTACGGCCTCGGGGATGTAGGGGATATGGGTTTCTTGATGAAAGGGACAGGTAGGATTTTACGTAAGGAGAGATTTCTATCACTTGTAAACCCTTATATTACTCATAGCAGTTTCGTCAAAGGCCATAATGCTCATTTCAATTGTGGTGTTGCACTTTATTCTATTTTTGAAGCAAATTTTATTGCAAATTAAGTAAAAATACCCGCGAGCCGAAAATACGTATAACCTTTTCGACTGTCAAGAATAAATGAAATATTCAAAGCAACTGAAAATGCAAAAAAAAAAAAAAAAAAAAAAAAAAAAAAAAAAAAAAAAAAAAAAAAAAAAAAAAAGCTTTTAAAAATCGAATGGATAAAGACGAGGATTCAAAAGTTCCTGTTATTTTTATCATATCCTGTACAGTGCACGCATCTACAGAATAACGGTTATACATAGGTTTTGACACTGTTTCTTTACTTATTAATCTGAGTATTTGATAAATAGTTAATAAATAACACATGTTTGTTGCATTTTAACCTGTCTTTTGTTTCATCATGTATGTAGTTAGTTGTTACACTCCGTGGGACGCTGCAATTATTTATATTCTTTGGACTAAAAACTACTGTTTTCTACTCTGTGGTTAAAAGTGAAAGTGAAATGATGTTCCTTTATATCTTCAATGTGTTCATATTCACGTACACAAGTCTTTGTAAATCTCCTTTAATCCTTCAGTAAGTTGTTAAAAAATGAAATTAGAGTTGTTTCATGCTTCCATGTCCAGCAGAAAGAATACTTCTTATTGGGCTTTTAAATGTTTAAAGCATTATCGGAATAGGTTGAATAGTTTTGAGGTTAACATTCTTCAACTATCTTTTTTGGTTTACCAGCTATGCAAAAGTATGTAATACTCCTTCCCAAGAAGAGGATTAATACGCCTTTACAGAAAATACATGGTAGATATTTTATATTTTATAAATACACCGTGTTTTAATAAAAAGAAACAGGGTTATTTTAGAAAATAAAAGAATGTCTGAAAGTATTTTATGTAAAGGATGGAGGCTTAAATATTATTGTTGGTAAATTCTGGACTTTAGTTTGCTATTTTCACAACTTTTGTTTTTGAGTAGTTGCTGTCCATTTTATGATTTATGTTGGATTTCGAGGGATTCTAAAATATGTTATTTAGTGAAATATAGACATAGAATGCTTGGGTGCAATAAATTAATTCTAAATATAAGCAAAATGGACTACTTTAACAGAAGTAACAGGTTAGAATGTTAGGAAACATTTACTATGGTTAAAGTTTACCGGGAGATCGGCCCCGGGTAGTCTGAACAGTAAACAAATAACCAGCGCGCTGGTCACGAACTATATACTGTACTGTACACCAAATCACACTGTTCAACTTACGAGGTCAGTAACTGAAAAGTTTTACAAACAAATGAAATTTGTTTATATCTGAACGCTAATTTTTAATGTTTTATGAGGCGATTGCAAATTGCTCTAAAAGTTTGTTAATTATCATTATTTAGAAATTTTGTATATCCCTTAAAAATGAATTTTAGTAGAGGATATTTCTAAGATATGCTGTTTTACGATTTTAGCGAATAAACAAACTGAAGGTCGGCTTAGAAGTGCATTTGGCAAACATAACCTAAGACTACAAAAGTACGACGAATTCGCACTGCTGATAAGATATTTTTTCCGGACCATTTTGCTACTATAGCATTCGAAAATAGATCAGCAGCAGACCAGCAGAAGATGCGAGTCACCCAGGTTTACTTGGGCGGGTTGTTTGCTGCCCAGCACCTAGCCGCTTAGTGCGGCTTCATCTGGGCAGTATAAAATAATTATCGTTTGTCGCAGGCGATTGTCTTGGGTAGTGTTATATCTAGCCTTAAATGGGCGCTAGTGCCCCGTGGGGGGTGTGGGCCCAGTGCTGGCTGCACTCTTCCGCCTGCCTGGGAGGCATCTGAGCACAGTCCGCTTGACAGGCTGAGGGAAAGGAACTAATGTTAAGGTATGGGACTTACCAAGCCCATTTCTGGGCTTTGGGGTATAGAGTCAGGGGAAAGTGGCCCTGTTCAGTTAAGGTTACCCAATGCATCTTTGGGCAACCGGTAACTCGGTCTGCAGCGAGGAGCCCAAGGGTATTCACCAGGTTATTGGGATGGGAGTCTAGCTTATTGTAGATGGTACGGGATCTCTCCCGCACCACGTCCATAATATATGGGACACCGGAGCAGTTATGGAGGATATGGAACGGGAATCTACGTCCAGTATCGTAGATAATTCGCAGCGGCCTGTTTTGGACGTACTGTAGTCTACGGAGTGTAGTCGGAGTTACTGATCCCCAGAATCAGGGGCAGTATAATCGCCCGATACAGGCGTAGTTTAAGGTGTGTTGGCATAGTGGATTTCAAGACAGGGTACAACTGCCTAAGTGCTGCATGCCCTTGTCCGGTCGAAAATAGACCTACATTACTGGCTACTTATACATAAATGTCTACTGACCCGAATAATTTTGAAAATTTTTGATAAAAACGCTCAAAAGCAAGAATAATTTTACTTTGTGTCACCACATACAGTAAAACGAAACAGTTGACGATCAGACGACTAAAACGTTGTCACCATGGGTCTTCCACCTCACAGCCATAACCTATTACCTCGAGATTACTATTTGTTTGCAAATCCTAAATATAAACTGCATGGAATCACATTTTCATCACTAAATGAGGAAGTGGAATACTGTAAAAGTGCTTCAGTAATGTATTAATATTAAATGGAGGTGCTTGGAAAAGAAATTATTTAAATATTTTTAAAGTCGCCATTGACATTGTAAACATCTTCGTAACGCTCTCCTATACCCAACCTTGTCTTTTTGAACGGCGCTGTTCACAGACAGGTAAGTATTTACTTTTACGACTTAATTTATCCATGACTAGGAGTCGATTCTAGACGGTATTCTTTGTGTTTTAACGAGAACGTGGCATCTGTTTAAACAGCACTTGAGTGGGTGACATTTGGAGGTGGTAAGGTTTAATCGGATTTGTAGCGCGGGTCACCAGGGGACCCGGAACAAACTTGCTGGCTTGTTTGCATTCTCTCTTCCGTTACACGGCTACAGGCCCAAAATGTGGCAAAAATAATATCATAATTTTCGCACAGGTGAGTGTTACCAGCTTTAGGTCGTCGTATAACACTGGCGTTAACGTATACAGAGTATCTTGTTTGTCAAGAGTGCCCTCGTACTTAAGTTTTAGTTTTAAAAATACGTCAATCAGCGCTATCAGACTTGAAACTTCAGACTATTGGTTCGCAAAATTGCAGAAAATAACTTACACGTTAATATAACTTCGTTTTATTTTTAAAACGTTTTTGAAGAAATACTCTACAAAACATTCCTTTTAAAATAATTATTTATACAACTAATCTACGTTTCATATAGCCTTGCCCCGCTGACATGTATCACTCCGCGTGCAACTACCTTTCCCTTTATCCTAATTGGTTAATGCTTTGGCGCAATAGGCCATAGGCAGTGCCTTCGCGTCACATTTAAACCTGCAGTAAACGTCATAATTATTGCCAGGAACTTAGATAAAATCATACAAATAAGAATATGAAGGCATGCAAAAATACAAGTTTATAATGAAACTGAGCAAGTTGAAACTGAATGAATGAGAAACGAAACTGAAAAATATCTATAATGTAAGGCCTTCTGCCTTTTCTACTGGGAGTTTTAAACCAGCGCAAATACCTTGCAAAAATGCTTGTAAAAGTCGTATCACGGCATACTTTACTTTTCGTGTGTCCTTCATTCATCCAAGTCTCGTCAAGGTAGTACATTTTGCGCCTTGTATCTCGGTACAGTCTGATTGTCCTTAAATAACGGCTTCGCCACACAGCAATATCGCCTCTGTCTCTTAGCAAATTTTTCTTGCCCATTTTTTCATTCACAAACCCAGCTGATAAGCAATCTGTACAGATTACATCTGCTGAAATTTGTAAATCTGCATCCTCATTTACAGCAGACAAAATGTTTTTTATGTTAGGGAATTCGTTTCTAAAGAAAAAACTATGCACATGACGACGCACATCATGAAATCATCGCATTCTCTGGGAATGCGCTTTTGTTTATTCCTGCTTTTGCCTGGAGTGGTAAGTTTTCCTGTTGTCTCAATTTCTTGTCGCGATGTTACTACGGGTCTAACACTCACACCTGTAAGTTCAGAGCACAACTGTTCGACTTCTCTCACTGACAAAGACAGATTGTTTTCTGTGAGTGTATTAAACACATGCACCACAATTCTTTTTAGCCGCTTTGTAAAGGTTATCCCTTGCGATGCTTCAGCGAAAAACTGGCGCTAGACTCTGCCATTATACATATAATAAGTACATGCGCAATAAACGACCAATCAAATAATTTAGCTCTCGTACTCGAAACAGCGCACCTTCGAATGGCAATGTATGACAAATCCAGTTCAAAACAAGGTCAATGATAAAAGTCATATAAACAAATGTCATCACTACCGCTAAATCACGTACTATCGCGCCATGTGCTTAAGAGCAAAGGAACCTCCTCTTTACTTCGTTTAAGGATTAACATGCATTTCAGCTAAATCAACTCTGTTGTGTAATATATTTAATTCAAACAGTTACGAAAATATAAATTTGACAATTCTCTTCCAACATATAAAGATATATCATCATGTTAAATAACGAACTAATTTTTACCGCACAACAGTCTATACTACAATAGCAGCCAATGAGAGGTGATTAGATCACGTGACCGTTAAGAGATACGGGGCAAGCTTATGTCAAATAAGGATTAGTAGATCAGTGACGTGACGTGTGTGTTTTCTTAAGTGTTACCGGTTGCTTCAAACTTAATCTGAGAAGCGACATTAGCGAATTCCTAGGGTTTCCAGGTTAGTATGTATTATATAGGTTGTTGCATAACATGAAACAAACACAGATATATAAATAAAAAGTATAGCGACATGCCTTATTTAAAATGTATTCACAATTTAGTGTCTATTTGTATTTCAGTTCAGCGCGCCGATTCTTCTCCAAGAGAACATCAATGATAGAGTTTTCAAATGTTGTTGAGTGGTTGTTAGATAAATGTGTATTCTGCGGAGCGCTGAAAAAGATCGTTCTGCTGATGCACTGGTGGAAGGAAAGATCAAAATTAAATGTGTGATTTAGTTGTTAAAAGTTTAAGATACGGAGTTGGCCTTCCTGTTGAAATTATATGACATTTTTCACCAAAAGAACGTGAACTCAAGGACTGATTTAAAAGGTTTCGATCACGCAATCACAGGTACTTTTACTTGCAAATCGTGATTACTTTCTTTCTTTCTTTTTCTTTTTTTTTTTTTTTTTTGTAATTCACGTCCTCTAACGTTAAGTCATATCGGACGGTGAATGAATTGGGTGAGATGATGCTCAAATGAGTCTAGGGTCCATGGAGTTAGAGTTACCCAACATTCGTCTTCAAGGTTAAGGGAAAACCCAGGGAAAAACCTTAACCAGGTAACTTACCCTAAACGAGATTCGAACTCGGGACCTCTTTAACGTGAGGCAGACACGGTACCATCTACGCTATCGAGGCGGGCACAAATTGCGATGTCATCCTTCTTATTGTACCTTTAACATTAAACCATTCCCCATGTTACTGTTAGACGTGAATAATTAACACTAAAACTCAAGGTTTGCCGTTTCACTGCACCGGCAACAATCGTTCCATAAACAAAGAAAGCCTCAGTTCTCTCGCAAGGTCACTCACACGAATCTGTACGCTTCGAGTTTGCCGGTGAGCGCCACTAGCAACATAACGAGCTATTTAGTAATGGATTTATCACCGACCGGTCCCGGTGTGTGGGACATAAATTAAGGCAGTTGAAATCTGTAATTGAAATCGCATCAACTTTCTACTATAATCTGAACAAGAAATAAGGTAACATTTAGATGCACTTTTTCCAATGTATTAGCTGTTTCCGGCGGCAACACAGGAAACATTAACGTCACGCCAAGATAAGTGATAGATTTCCGTATTATGGTACAAATAAATAGATGGACATGTTTTTGTAATAAATAATAAAGCAACTCAGATGATACAGGTAGAGCCTCTTCATATGCTATGGTAGACAGGAGAGCCAACTGCGTGCATTCCGTTCATGGGAGAGAAGTGAGCAGGCGATACGGACAGTTGCCGTAACAGTTGTATGTTGCCTTAACACACAGGGAAGTAATTAAATATATATTCTATAATTTTAATTCTACTGAATAATTATTCTATATTTAATCAATATATTGTGAAAGTTTATATATCTTTGTTACATAGATAGAACAATAGCGTATTTTTTATTTTATTTGTTTTATTTGTGTGATTTACGTCCTCCATCGATAAGTCATATCGGACGAATGAATGGAATTGGTGAAATGATGCTAAAATGACCATGGAACTTAGTTACCCGACATTCGTATTTTAGGATAAGGGAAAACCCCGGAAGAAACCTGAACCAGGTAACTACCCTGACCGAGTTTCGAACTCGGGGCCTCTTGAACGTGAGGCAGACACGCTACCATCTACGCTACCCAGGCGGACAATAACGTAAATTAATATAATCCTCTCTGCATAACCACGTAGCTTTAAGAAATAGCTATGTGACTCCTATTATTGAGCCAGTTGTGCACGATAATGGATACTTTCTTTTTCAACACATTTCTTTTTCAGCCAATATATTCAACTTTTTTACAAAGATATATATATATATATATATATATATATATATATATATATATATATATATCACAGAGTAAAACAAAAGAAAAAGGGAAATTTATTATTCACTGTGTTCCTCTTTGTAACTTACATCGTGTCCACCAGGGGAGCCCACAGATACAACAACAATATCTTAATAATGGTAGGATTGAAGTTGTTTTAAATAATGTACGATTATCAACAAGTAATTGTTAAAAAATATAACACCACAATGAACAAATGCAGAAGAGCACTATTAAAACCTCATGCAGAAAACAATTGAAACCTGGTTCCCACTATAAAACTTTCACCTCGTTGAAGAAAAACAACACAAGCAACTCACGATTTTCTCATTATTACCAACCTAAAAATTCACATAATTTACGCCGAAGTACAGAAAAAACTATACTTTTATCACCTTAAACTATTTCATTTAAGGGAAATAATTTAATGGTGTACACTGTCTAGACAAACCAGAAGACCAGTTGAAGAAACAAAATTTATTGTGTTGACATATAACATTCAAAATTAGGGGTCACCGTAGTTCCATATATAGACAATTGAAACCTCAAAACCGGGGAAGGAAAAACAAGTCCCTTGAAGAATGAATTGCGAACTAATTATGAAAACAAGTAAGATGAAACTTGGAGTCCTAAAACGTTAAGGCGCTAACAAAAACATAGGTAATATTTGCGTTTCTTTTAAAGACCGCTAAAAAGAGTTATGCAACACGAATTTAAAAAGAAACTGTAAAAATAGAGCTCACGTATTACCAAAACGTCTGCATGAGGTTAACGAGTTTGAATTTGGATTTAAGCTTCAACGCAGTTACAAAGAACTAAGATGGCGGCCGGTTGCTTAAGGCACAGCCCGCTCACATCCCTTAAAGCCTCGGACTCAGTCGGATTCTTACGCATTTAAGCGACCGAGCGGTGTTTGCCTTTTTTGCCGCTTGGAGCTCTCAAAGCAGACCCCTAAAAGTATCCCCTTGTAGACGTCAGTGGCCTTGCCAACATTTAGTTTTGTGGTGACAGTTGAACCAATTTTATGGTCTCAATTAGTATTGAAAGTGAATTTTACATGAAGTGCTGTTGACAACAATGTAAATTAAGCGAACAAGAAAACTGGGCATAAATAAGAGACAGTAAGAAAACTGGGTATAAATAAGAGTTAATATAAGTAATCATAAGTATGAGCACAACATGTCATTGTTTATTATTACTTTTACTGTTGTGCCGTAAATGGTGGCAGTTCATTATCTAGAAAGTAGATTTTCCATGACAGCTTTATAGTACAAACATTTACAATAGACAACAGCACAATATTTCAAAGCTCTCCGTTTTTCCAAAGTCCAGGTCTCCGAACCATACATAGCAGTGCTCCTAATGTAAGAATTACGTATTATATTATATTATTTTTATTATTATTTTTATTATTTTTATCTTTATCATTATCATCATCATTATAACAGCAGTAGTAGCAATAATTACAACAAACAGCATAGCAGCAATTATGAGCCCAATACTTTGTATTTCAGATGGTATATTGTTGCGCACCCTCCTGTAAAAGTAAGAAAGGAAAATCAAAAGGGAAATCAGTTTCCATGAATTTCCAGTAAAAGAAGAAATACGTAAACAATGGCTAAAAGCTATATCGCGCTCTAATTTCGTGGTAAATGATAAATCTAGTTCAACAGTCGTGTGCAGTTTGCATGTTACTGAGGACGACTATAAGCCAGGCTGTAAAATTAAACTGCTGAAAACAGGAAGTATTCCAGGCATTTTTTCGAACTACCCAGCTTATAAATTAGTGAAACAAGCAACACCAAGGCAACAAATTTCAAAAATATGCTTACACACAGAAAGCAGAAAATGGAGACGCAGTTCTAGCAGAGAAAGTGTTAACAGTACTGCTGATATTAATGCGCTGGATCATGTCGCAGATGCACGTACTTATAACTGCGCTGCAATTCAGATTGAGGAAGACATAATTTCCAAATTAAAGAGATTGGAAAGGGAGAATAACACCTTGATGTAAATTATGGGGAACAAATAAAAGGCACAAAGAATTTGTAAACAAGCAGCAAGCAAATGAAGACAGATTACTTTATTATGAAACCAAAAATTTTCATAAATCATTTCAATTTTTGATAAAAGACACCATTGTACACTGCAACACAGCTTCCAGACACAATAATCGCAATATTGGGAGAATTGAACAACATTAAAGGTAATGTGAATTTCCGTCTTATAAGACCTACTAACGTATATTGTTAAACTGCTTTTAATTGCTTACTTACTTAGTTTTTTCTTTTCTTCCTAGACAGCCTCGTTTCATGCAACAGTCCACTTATCACTGGTATATATAGGAGGTTTTATAGTTAAAAAAAACAGCGGCCGAATTCTCTTGTGCCACCTGTATTACTAAAGTGTCTACCGCCAAGTGTACAGCATCATTTGTAAGTCTAATATTCAAAAGGGATGAAAACTCCACGTTCTATTACCCATCTCCAGAGTTTGTTTCTCTTTTGGCAGTTATAAAGAAATTTGTAACAACTGCTGTACCTAAGCTACCTGAAGTATGTCTGACAAAAAGCCTAGAGGAATACATAATGCCAGCAAAGCAACATTGTTCTTAACTCGTGGGTGCAGAGAACTGAAAGCATTCAGAACACTAAATGAACTGATATCAAACAATATATTCCTGTGATATTAAGGTGCATTGCTTCTGCGACAACGGAATTGTTTGAAAAAAGGTAAATTCCTAAATTGTAAACCACTGCATCAGATAGTTCTGCGTCTGTAATGTCAACACATTGCAGCTGTACGCAGGAATAGGGTTGCAGTGGGGTCATCAGCCAGCGCCATACGGTGGGTAGTGGAGAAATCTGTAACTTTTAGTCACAACACTCCAGCTGGCGAGTGCCGAGGCTTAAAGATATGTGAGCGGGCTATGCTTAACGAAACAGCAAACATCGCAGCAAAACAACGAAACAAGACAAGACATTCTGTAGAATTTTGGCTCCTCCACCGAGGAGTTCGTATATGTAGTGTTTTGGGAGATTTTGAATTTATCTTTAAGCAGCTTAATAGGTTCATCACGGGAGGGGGGATAGAGGGCTTACATTCATATGTGAAACTTCACTCAAAGGGAAACTGCAATGATAGCAAAACATTTCTCAAGAAGTATAATTTATAAAACAAGCACTATAAAAACTGCAGAAGTTACATACCTTACGAGTTCAGTCCTTTCTTATACATATTGTAAAATTATCTTGGTCCTGAAACTGGTGCACTTCTAAAAATGAATCAGAAAATAATACGTGTGTATTTTTAATAGCAATAATGATTGCATACGACAGTAAAGATGCACCAATGAAAATTCAAAAGATGTCACAACGCCACTTTTTTGTTTGATATTTTGTTTGCTTTTATAGTAAATGTTGCAATACTGTAATTTCTGAAGAGCCGACGGTTAGAGGACGTTCAGCGTCTGTGACAACTGAATTTACTAATGGACATACATTTCTGTAGCGTTCACAAAGTAACAATGAAGCAAGCATATTTTCTCTGTTTAAACTAGCAAAATCTCTCTGAGTGAATTAAGTTTTAGTGTTTTCTGTCCCTTCGCTGAGATAATTTGTAGTTTTTATCTGCTCGTCATTTCATAAATTACACACACCTACATTTGACCTGCAATAAAGAGTGTATGGTTGTATCAACCTGACAGCGGAATCGAATGAAGAAGTTGGTTAGCCTGGCACACTCAATTTGACAGCCCAGGATTTTCAGCAAAGTAATAAATATACAGTCATTGACAGTGGCATAATTGATTTTACTCCAAAAGGGACAGATTACTGGGGATTTGGAAACGCCAGCATATGAATCGAGACTGATGGCCAAACCGCTCGAATTGTTTGTATTATTGCTGATATGAGGATGGTTACAAACATGTATTGAATTATTTGTTATATTAGATGTCCAAAGTACACTAACCTTTGTTGTCTGTAAGATGGGTCAGGAATATTTCCAGTATTGTAAAACTGTGATTCTAACTTTGACAACAGTGATTATTATAGAAATGGCGTATAAAAATTAGTGAAAGCTACTTTTCTTTTTAATAGAGTAATCTATAGATATACTTTGTTAACTAAATTGTTATTTTTATAATAAAAATTAAAAGAAATTTATACATTTGAATTAAAAATGTGAAATTATGATATAAAGGGCTGAAATTTTAAGTGTTGAATTAAAATGAACATTCTGTTAAACACATTTGAACTGTATAATTTGAAGAAGTGAGGAATTCTGAACTTTAACATATAAACGCATTAAGTAACTATTATATTTATTAAAAATTTGCATCGCTTAATTTTATGAATTTACGTAATATTTATAATAAATTCAATAAATATAAATAAGTAAAATAGAATCAAAATTAATAAAAAAATACATTAAGTGTACTATAACTTTAAACTATTTTCAATGTTTTTATTTGAAATTTGATTTTCGGGTGTTTTATATATTAGGCATATGTTTGTTGTGAAATTATTTAGAGTTATTGCTCTGTTAAATGAGAGAAGAAAAGTGACATTTTGTTTGCAAATTAAAATATAAAGATTTGGAATACACACCTCAAGTTTAGAAATAACATACCAGGATGTGATATAGTGAATTTTCATTTATGTATTTATTTGTTCATTTATTTATCATAGTAATAACAAAAATAGAGCAGCAAACATCAGAAACTCCTTACCTATCTCCCGTAACTCTGTCTTCCTTCACATTGCGTTCATAATTATGTTAATTCGGTTGCTTATTTAAAAAAAAATAAGCTTTCATTGTTTCATAATTTCTTATTTGCAGTTTCAAAGTGCTGAGATTTGATAAATAAAAATGAAAGTATCAGTTACTTAAGAGTGAGAATATAAAACATTTGTAAATTTATACGTACTTTCACATATTTAACCTTTGGGTATTTGTGCCATTCAGCTTTCCTCTGTAACCAGGTATGCACAGATTTACATAAAGCAGATCGAAAAGTAATCGGTTTTTAAGAAAGGTTTGTGCAAGAATGACTGATTACAGGTTATATGAGTGCAAACATCATATATTTATTTATTATTATAAAACAGGAGAGTGATATGAACTAGGAAAATTTAACTACAGAGAAAATTTTAAAACTGCTTTAGTAGAAATGAAACAATGAATAACGTCAAAGATTCCCTAAATGACACCACCAAAGATACCAGTGTATCGTCAAAGTTTAAAAGGAAATTTTAAGCAAGAATTAATTATAATTTTGACAACTTTCAGTCAAAATTGAAATCAAATGTTGATGCTATCAGTTTAGAAATGAAACCACGAAGGTTCACAAGATGAGAACTCAACAAAAAAGTGTTACTATCTTAATGTAGCTCCGAAGGTTATAAACAAATTAGAAATTAGAATCGAATTTTATGAGTCGAAAATGAAATAAAAGCTTGTTAAATTAGAATAGAAAATGGTACTTAATTGTGAGAAATTTAGATAGTTTCCATAATATTACGCTTTATTGGAACCTTATAAACTACTTGAATCAAACAAAAAAAAAAAAATAACGATAGCTCTTCTGTAGCAAACAGTAATTTCCACGACAATATTAGATACAAATGAACACATTTGCTTTAACAGCATTAAGGCCGTTACAGGGAATAGAAATGTAGCAATGTAAAGCCAGAAGAACTGAAACTGGGATTGTCTGACACGCATCCCAGAGCTCCCTTAATCCTTGAACAACTATACGGGGTCACGCACAGAATGGCGACATCTGTGTCGTACAACGCGACATCTCTCCAGCAGAGTGCAAACTATATCGTCACCAGCTACTTCAGTTCCACTGATAATTCGTGGTATTGTAATGAACACTAAAACGTCAGCAGATTCTCCTTAGGGAATTTAATGCACTAGGAATATTCTAATACTTAACATTTCCAGAAGGTAAAATGCTTCTTTGGAGTTCAGGAAATGAAATGAAAAACAGATCAAAACTGAGATAGTGTGAATACATGACGACACTGCTGTAGCTTCAATAAACACATGAACTGTGCAGTAATATTTTCAAAGAAAGAGCATAATTCCTTCAGTTTATACCATTATGCATTAGCTCATTAATTCTGGAAAAGGCGTTCAGGGAAAGTCCTCAGAAGTCTTGTTCTATATGACTTTTGCATAACTGCTAAACTGTAACAGATAGATAAGCCTTAGTACACAAAAACGAAGAGCTTTTTTAAACAATTTATATCAAACACATTTTTGTGATGTGAACCATTTCGGATATACCTATTCCTTGTTATTTTTCTGGATTTTGCAACACATATACTTTTCTCGAATGCCAGTCGTTATTCCTTTGTCATGCAAAGAGAACATAATTTGAAACCCAGCTCCTCAAAACATTTGACTATCGCTTAAAGTCTACTGTATACCCATATTCTCTTATACCTACAAGAAAACTGACAATGATATTAATATCTGCAATAATCATAATATCTGCAATTATATGATATCTGCAATTTCTAGGTCAAGTAGACGGAGGAATAGGCGTTAGTAAGAATAGTTTATACAAGAGCTAGTGTGTATATCAGACTTTTATAATTATACTATATTTACATTCAAATTTAACGAGTACATTTACATGATTTTTTTCTATTAATACTTCCACAGATACTACTCACATAAAATGCGATTTTACCATTTTCTTACCTTCTGTATGATATAATGTTTGACTAGAAATTATTTGCAGTTTGATGAACGTAATTATTCTTGCATGTTTATAATAAGTTGACACAACTCGTTTTTGTTTATCTGGAGGTTAGGAATATTAAACAATGGAATAACGAATGTGAAATGCATACACTTAACCTTGGTAAAATGTGAGTAAATATGTAACATACCAAAGCCTTCCAAAAGTGGTTGAAAAATTTGTATGGGTAAAATTACGTAGTTTAATGTGCGTTATTTCTTTTATTAAGTCAAGCACTTCCATGGTTAAAAATATTAGATATGGGAGTGACCAAAAATTAAAGGGTATTTTTTTAATTTCACAACCTTTAAATATTCGACTTTCAGAACTTTCTTTGTTATATGTTGGAGCACATTTTCCTGATTACTTTAATGCTGACAGTGGAAAAAAATGATACGTGTTTTCGAGTTTCTGGGGAAGTTTTATATAATTTTCATTAACGTGTGCTTGAAAATGGAATAAATTGCAGCATCGCATTTGAAATGTTGATTGTGTCAATATACTATGGACAAGACAAGAGTCTCTCTTTGGAAAATACTGGTACTTTGTTGTGTGTATAATTTGAGTTCGTGGTAAAAGAACGTTTATGAATCCCCTGAAAATATTTATATTTTAAATTACAGACATTTGGGAGTGTTTGCAATACGATTTCTATTCTATTTTCTTTGGCAAATACTTATTGACAGTATATTAAGGAAATGTTTCCGGAACATCTACTGATGAATTACTCAAGTATTTAGGTATCTGAAATTAGTATTGCCCTATATTAATTAACCTTTATTGCACTTTTCCGCGTTGGTTAAATTTCTTAACGCGAGTACACAAACATATTTCCTTGCAAAAGTTTCTTTTCCTCATGACTTAGATTTCCTGGATGTTTTTCTGTTTTACCATTTACTAGGCATTACTAAGGAAGGTGCCACTGGGACTTCCCCGTAAATGCATGTTATGAGTCCCTCAAAATACAACAAAGAGAAGCATGTGTGAACACCATAATGCAAAAGCGAACACACTTTGTATTTAAATTCATATATTACAAAGATATAACATGAATATTTTTTAAAAAAGGCCTCCCCGCCCAAAATACCTTTATATGGAACGTATTTTGAAAATGTATTATTCTTTAAGTGAGAATGGTTTTTAATTAAATTGTCATATGTTCAACACGAAATGTATGACTCAAATTTTCTTGAAATAGACTTTAAAATAACGTTTATCTTTCTAAACAGGTTTTTAGGGCTACTACTGGAGATATTTTGACAGTTGGTTCTTCATAATGTACTCATTTCAGTATATTAACTGTTCGTATAACAGTTTTCCACAAATAGTAACAGAAGCTGGACTCCGACTCCATTATTCCTTTTAAACACTAAAATTATCCATTTCCTCTCCTTTACACACTGCTTTCCAATATTTTCTCCCCTTTTTCCCCTCTCTTTCTATTTATGGAATGTGGTAAAGAACAGAGTGTTGGACAATCCATAATAATATTTAAGTACGTGAGAAATTATTTTGATATTAATGACCTGAGAAGATAAATGGACTTTGACTTCCTCCAACACACGAGGCCACCGAGCAAATATTTGAAAAGCCTTCAGAGGCAAGGCGGTTTTTCATGGTCACCTCGTGTCCACGTTATTTCAACTGAAACACTCTACAGGGCATTTTACTTACCACCAGACCTCCAATTGTGATAACTCAAAAAGGTAACGCGACAATTTGTTTAATAACATAATAAATACAAAATAGCACTGTGTGTATACAATTACTATAAAAGAAGAATTAGCAGATGTAAGTCTGATTGGATAATTCAGAAATTCAAATACGTAATTTTATTTTACACAAACAATATGAGTGCGTAAGATTTTTAAAATAACCTACAAAACATTGAAACTGTTTACTATGTAATCTGGACTCTGGCGTTTATTACGTGTCATAATTATGCGACCTCAAGGAGAAGAGAATATGGACATTCAGGAATTGTGAACATTGGACTACAATAGTGACACAAAATAGCGACTTCGGATATTAATCCTGTCTCCAGAGAGAACAGCTCGTTTTCTCGTAGAAAGCGTTGTTTATTGCCTGGTGGAGAGGGAGTGGCACGCCTACAAGTTCAGTCAGCTGACGTCATGAGGTGGAGCTGTGTTGCTACTAAGCAAAAGACCTTTCCATGCGTGTTTCGAGACGGATCCAATTCCAGAAAGCTCTACCGCGCCTTCTAGATATATCAAAGCCGTTACACGGCTAAAACTCAGTTGTGAGTTGGCAAAAGTCTGTGTCATTGAGGTGGACAGTGAGTAGTGTGAGAGTAGTGTGACGTTTCGAGCTGAGTCTGTGATAAGGAGTCGGCAGGCCGTGGAACGGGCAGGAAACCGTCCACGGTCGGTAAGTGAGGCTCCGGTTGAGGGATCGCCGAGCTTTTGAACTGGCAGGTAAGTAGTTTACTGTGAATATCGGATATGTATGCAGAATTAGAGTGTAGCTCAGTATTGTGGAGATGTGTGTATGTCAGACGATTTTAGCATTTATCCGCTGTGCTACAGAGACTTAAAAGAACATTGTAGAAACTTCCGAAATGTGGCACTTGTGAAAACGAAAGGCTGATTTTACGTTAGCATTGATCTAAAGGTTTGGTGACAATAAAATTAGTTTTGAAGTGAATATTTTTCATCTTTTGTCACAAGATATACTTTTTTTTAATTTTATTTATATTGCATTTACCCAGCAAGATGGCTCAGGTAGTTTCGTCTGTGGACCGCATTCGGGAGGTCCCTCCGTAGGATTCTGTCCTATTCTATCCTATGCTATATCACGTTTAGAGCCCGCCTCGGTAGCGTAGATGGCAGTGCGTCTGTCTCACGTTCAAGAGGTCCCGAGTTCGAATCTCGGTCAGGGTGAGTTACATGGATAAGGTTTTTCCGGAGTTTTCCCCTATACTTCAAGACGAATGTCGGGTAACTCTAAGCTCCATGGACCCTGGACACATTTGAGCATTATTTCACCCAATTTTCACCGTCCGTTATTACTTAACGTTGGAGGACGTAAATTACAAACAAACAAAGCAAATCACGTTTTGAACTGCAGCGTTAGAACACAATGGTGGTGTTCGGGTCTTCAACATTAGATCACATACATACTTTCAGACTGGGGAGGCTAAAGAAACATTCTCACCTACCTCCCAACTGTAAATTGAACCCGGAACTCCTCGGACAGCAGGCAGGTACTCTACCAACTGAGCTACTGGTTTGAATCAGAGACGTGTTGTTTGGCCGGTAGAGGTCACTAGGCCATTACTATACATTTGACAGTAATGTTCAGTAGTAAATCTGCCGTAAACCTTGATGGATAAAAGTATCACGATGTTATATTCTTCATTAAGGGGCATGCAGATGAGAGAAAGGCTGTACAGCAAGTGGGCAGTTGGTCTTTTTCTCCCAGTCTGAACACATTATCGTTATGTCACACGTGTGAGCGAACATGTAATAATGAGTTCATTGCTTCGACAGTAGCGCCAGGAATATGGGCGACGTCGGGCGTCCATCACACACCGTTAATATCTCGTCAACTGGTGATTAATGAAATATAATGACAG
Organism: Mantis religiosa; assembly: GCA_030765055.1. Classification (NCBI taxonomy): domain Eukaryota; kingdom Metazoa; phylum Arthropoda; class Insecta; order Mantodea; family Mantidae; genus Mantis; species Mantis religiosa. The sequence continues at coordinate 104,937,797 of CM060956.1, read as the reverse complement.
GCGTCTTCTCCCACAGGCGCGAAAATGACACTGACCGTACTAAAGGGAAATGTCTATCCTTTGTAGTGGTACTCCCAAACTATGCTAATGGAACTGTACAGAGTACAGAAAATGGTTTTGTACGCCCAAACATTATCTTGAAATCCATAGAATCCAAAAATTATGTCAATGTACCACAGGCATCATAACAAACTAAATCTCTCAAAACATCAAGTGCCACACTTCCTCAGCGTTTAGAATACAGAGAAAACTTTTTAATAAAACTTACCATGTATAAAAAAATGCTTTTGATGTTTAATTTTTCAAAAATGTCTAGTGTGATTTTAATTTAAAAGTCATTTTTCTGAGATAATGCCATGAAAATAGTCGTAATGTATTTCTACATATCATTAGTTTGCATAGCTTCTAAAACCATAACAGATAGACAAATATTAACTGCCAAAAAGGTTATCTGATTTCAATATACGGGAAACATGGCATTAAATGGAAATTAATTGTTCTTCCACACTAGCCGTGTGTAGGACGCACTAGGAACGGCTAGAGCCTGACTGAAAAATTCAATGCCATAGCCGGGATTTCAAACACGGATCTTCTGGTCTCCGTCCAGCAGCTCTAACCATTGAGCTACTATGGCCAACCTGCCAACATGACATTAAATTCTCTAAATGACTCGTGTTTTTCCCGGTAAACCACTAATCTCTGTTTCATATAACCTTGCCCCGCGTATGTATCACTCCGCGTGCAACTACCTTCCCCCTCATCCCAATTGGCTAATGCTTTCGCACCATAAGCCATAGGCGGTGCCTTCCCGTCATATTTAAACCTGCAGTAAACGTCATAATAATAGCCAGGAAGATAGATAAAATCATACAAATAAGAATATGAAGGAATGCAAAAATACAAGTTTATAATGAAACTGAGCAAGTTGAAACTGAATGAATGAGCAATGAAACTGAAACAAGTTTATAATGAAAGGCCTTCGGCCTTTTCCACTGGGATTTTTTAAACCAGCACACATACTTTGCAAAAATGCTTGTCTTTCAGTCTTGAAAGTCGTGTCACGCCATACTTGTCGTGTGTCCTTCATTCACCAAATTCTCGTCAAGGTAGTATATTTTGCGATTTGTATCCCGGTACAGTCTGATTATCCTTAAATAACGTCTTTGCCACACAGCAATATCGCTCCTGGAGTGGTAAGTTTTCCTGTTGTCTCAATTTCATGTCGCGATGTTCCTACGCATCTAACTCTCACATCTGTAAGTTCAGAGCACAGCTGTTCGACTTCTCTCACTGACAAAGACGGATTCTTCTCTGTGAGTGCATTAAACACATGCAACACAATTCTTTTTTCGCCGCTTTGTAAAGGTTTACCCTTGCGATGCTTCAGCGAAAAACTGGCGCTAGACTCTGCCATTATACATATACGCGCAATAAACGATCAATAAAATAATTAGCTGTCGCACTCGGCACAACACACCTTCGAATGGCGATATATGACTAATCCAGTTCAAAACAAGGTCAGTGATAAAAGTCATATAAACAAATATGTCACCACTACCGCTAAATCACGTGCTATCGTGCCATGCGTTTGAGAGCAAAGGAACCTCCTCTTTACTTCGTTTAATAATTAACATGCATTTCAGATAAATCAACTCTGTTGCGTAATATATTTAATTCAAACAGTTACGAAAATATAAATTTGACAATTCTATCCAACATATAAAGATATATCACCATGTTAAATAATGAACTAATTTTTACCGCACAACAGTCTATACTGCAATAGCAGCCAATGAGAGGTAATAAGGTCACGTGACCGTTAAGAGATTACGGGGCAAGCTTATGTGAAACAAGGATTAGGAGTTCTCATAAACACATGAGACAACTACCATAATGGCGACTTACTATGCTATAAGTACTTTAAGACCTGGGCGTTATAGTCTTAAATAGTCCTAATATGCTTAAAAACAAGAGTCAGTTGGAGAATTTAATGTCATGTTGGCACGTTGGCCATAGTAGCTCAATGGCTAGAGCGGTTGGACGGAGACCAGAAGGTCCGTGGTTCAAATGCCGGCTATGGCATTGAACTTTACAGTCAGACTCTACCCTTTCCTATGGCATTAAATATTCCGAAATATTCACTCTTGTTTGTTACGTTCTTCTCAGTGCATCATCTGTTGAAGCAAGTTTGAAGGTTTGCAATTTATCACAATGTTGTTCGGAAGACTGTACCCATATCTTACATCTACATCTAGGCAATTAAAATCGTTAAGCTTCTTTGAATTAATTTACCAGTTAACCAATGGATTGAAGATGATGACTTCTTAACAAATTCCTGACAGCATTGCTTCAGTAAACACGCCTAAAGCTGTTCTGAACAATGCATCCAGACGGCCAACAGAGAAACTTGCTTAGAAACAAACAGATAAGTGGTCTTATTACACCATTCCCTGTATCGTACAGCAATTACAACAGTTGAGTCTCTTACAGTGGACGGGTTGGAATCAAGTTAAAATGTAAATTAATATTCGCAAAGTACAAAATTAATATTCATGTGTTACAGATGTGTAAAGAAGAGAAACGCAAAGGTCTAATTATTCCGTTAAATAATGTTAGAGCAACGGCAGTAAACAAACTGCATATAATATACTAAAAGAGGTTCAAAATCCAAAATATACGGGAGAAAAACTTTAACATGTCATATTCCAAAACCTTCGAACTCCTTTGTAGAAAATTCGTTATACAATAGATCCAATTTGGGTATATCGTAGTTTTTCTATTAACACAATTTTAAGATGACAACAATATGAACATTTTATTCCAGCAAGATGGACCACTACACCTCGTGCCTCCCTTGTAAATACCACTCTCAATTGCAGTGATAAAACAACTTTTTGGCTCCTAAACTATCCGAGTGTAACACTTTCTGACATTATGGAAAGATAGAATCAGACTGAAAAATTCAATGCCATAGCTGGTATTTGAGCCACGGATCTTCTGGTTACCGTCCAGCCGCTCTAACCATTGAGCTACTATGACCAACGTGCCGACATGGCATTAAATTCTTCAACTGACTCGTGTTTTCCCGGTAAACCACTTAGGAGTTCTCATAAACACACGTGACAACTACCTTAATGGCGACTTACAACATGTAAGTACTTTAAGGCTCGCGCTTTATAGTTAACCACTATTAGGTCAATTAATGGAAATTAACTGTTCTTTCACACTGGCCGTATGTAGGCTAAAGTATGGAAAGATAGAATCAGACTGAAAAATTAAATGTCATAGCCGGGATTTGAACCACAGGACTCCAAACAGAAGATCCATGTTTTTTTTTTAATTGTAGAATTCACAATTGTATGTTCTACTCAGTTTCGTTAACTTTAAGTAGAAATTTGCTTTGATAATTATAAATGACTAAGATTTTGCATTACCAGTTTCACACACTCCTCTCTCTATATTTTTTTTCACAGTGGACTTTTTTTATTTATTTTTTTATTTTATGTTTATAATTTTATAATTTTTTTTACTTTTTTTGTAAGACGGTACCGGGTACAGGGTAAGTCGTTTAGAATATTTCTTGTTTTATTGGCTTGTACTGTGAGACAAATGAAGGGTTCTATTTGCTTAAATGGTTATTAGATCTGCATTTGTTCCAAGTGATAAATGTATGGCTCCAGAGAACGCAAGGTTTTCTTCCGTATATAGGTCCATCTCTGCTGCTTTAAAAGTATACGTAACTGCTTTCTTAGCACAGTGTCTCCTCGCCGTACTTTCAGCAGCCAATGTAGTGTACCAGCAACCAACCACACTGTAAAATTATGAAATTTCGTGTCTTTGAAGCGAAACTTCAGTTGTACCAGCTGTGGTACCGAACGTAAGCATTCTTCTGGACGAAGTTTATGTAACGTGTCTTGGATGGAGGTCCAAATCAAGTCAGCCTTCTGACAGTTGTACAAGCGATGCTCAAGTGTATCATCTTCCACACATACGCCACAGATCTTCGAATTCACTCTCTCGTGACGCCACATCTTTTCTGCAGTTGGAACCGTTTCGTTAACAACTTCAAAAACAGTTTTTCTCCAGATCGACGGAAGGTTACAGTCGGTTGCATTGGCCCAAACGCCTTTCCAATCACGACTGTATTTTGTTTTCACATAAGGTCGTTGTATACCTGACTCCATCAAGTGACGATAGAGGTTCTTGGTAGTCAGAAACTTCTCCAGTCGCTCCCCGGAATTTTCAAGAGCACGAAGCTTGGCGACCAACCGATTAAATTCCCTTGTCGGTCTCTCCGCGGTATGTAACTGGTCATACCAAAACTTCTTGTCAATCGGAGACTCACTGCCAAGTAACGAGGACAATCCTGTCTTTCCCAACAGCGCCATACACTTGTCAACATCCACTAGACCACAACCACCTTTCTTTAGAGGAAGAGGCAATTGCGGGTGAGCAACTCGATATGCTTTCCCCGTCCACAGGAAGTATCCAAGCAGAGTCTCAAAACGTTGGGTGAACTGCTTAGGGAGTGGTAAAATCTGAGCTACATACCACAGTTTATTCAAGGCATAAGTATGAACGTACCAGACGCGTTGCAACAACGTTAGATTTCGAGAGCGATCTTCATGTAAGTTAAAACGTAGCTCGTTGAGCCTCTGGGTCCAATTAAAAGAAATCATTTCTGTTAGGTTAGAGGTAAATATAACCCCTAGTATAGTGGTGTGTGGAACCACTTTCATATGCAGCAATGTTGGTGGATGTTCCCAGGTGCCCAGTGGAAGGATTTCTGATTTGTGGGCGTTGAGCTGAGCTCCCGAAAGTTGACTGTAAGTCAAAATCGCCGTGGCATCATCCCCGTAAGCCATTACTTTAAGGCGTTCCCCAGCTATAGTTAAGCCTTGCAGTCTATCTTGTAGCATCTGGAGTAATGGACTGAGTGTCACGGTAAACAGTCCCATAGATAAGGGTGGTTGAAATCCCGGCTATGGCATTGAATTTTTTAATCTGACTCTATCTTTCCATAATTTAGACTACACACGGCGAGTGTGAAAGAACAATTAATTTCCACTTTCTGACATTCTTTATTTTCATTTCTTTAATTAAAATCGATAACTTAGTGTCGATATCGCACAGACATTAAATACACAACAGAGTACCGACATACATTAGTTGTATTGAAGTATTGTATAGTTGTATTGTATTAGACACAATTGCCGCATACAATAATTATAAATGGTAGGTTACAACAAAGCGTATGCATGACTGTTTGTAAGGGAAATCTTCACCACTGATATATCCTGTCTTTCATCTAATGGCGTGCTTAGGCCATGTTTCTTTTTAATTTTATTTTATGTTGTGCTTATACCATGATTGTTTTCACCTCGTGTAATAGGGTTTCGTTAAAGACACTACATAACCACAGTAACCCAGGAATATTGTTGATCTGAAGTTAAGTTATTCGAGCTTTCCAAAGGAAACGCCCTTGGGATGTGATCAATGAATTACATCTCCATTATTAGTGATGTAGAGTGTGCAATAGGGGCCGTGTAACGTAGATATAAATCTCGCATGTTTCACTGTATAGGTTCCATAGAGTAGAAAATGTCTTACAGATGTTCTTTTTCTTTGTAATTTACGTCCTTTAACTTTTTAAGTCATATCGGACGATGAATGGAATGGGTGATACGATGCTCAAATGGACCCAGGGTCCATGGAGCTTAGAGTTACCCGACATTCGGCTTTTAGGATAAAGGAAAACCTCGAAAAAAACCTTATCCAGGTAACTCACCCTGACCGAGATTCGAACTCGGGACGTGAGGCACACATGCTACTATCTACGCTACCGAGGCGGGCAGTTTTCGTTTTATTCATAGCAAATACCCTGTAAATTAAGAACATTTCATTCGTTCATACTGTCATTTATGGCTGTTTATTTATTACTATCATTTATTATTTATTGCATCAGTTCATTGTGAAACAGTTTTAATTGATCGAAGTAAGTCATTTTCAACACTGTATGTTTTTATGACTGCAGAATTACACATTACATATTTCGTATAGATACAAAGATGAAAGCGATTGTCAAATGTTAGAAAAATGAAAGCTATACATTGAAGTTTAAAAGAGGTATAAACAGAAGTTACATGGAAGTTTAAAAAAATGATACGATGCTAAACGGCTACAAAAGGGTTATCTGGATAAATTTTGTGTTTTATTTTTTACTGTACTTTCTCCATTGTTTAACATTTCCCAGTTATAAAAGATTATACAAATTTTTTACACATAGAGGACTTCGAAAGCTATGCCCAGATAGTTCGATATAACTTCTCTTGTTTGGTAAGTATAATTATAATAAAGACTTTTCAATTGAAATGTTTTAAAATCTTCCATATAAAGGGCACAGTCAGGTGCTCTAATGGATTTGCGGGACAGTCTTAATTGCTGGAATGGGAGTGTAATTTTTCAAACTTCAAAATAAAATACACGATGGATGCAAAAATAATTTTATTGCTTGTTTATCTCATGATTACAATACCAGAACTGTAGATCGCTCCTCTGTTTAGTACTTGCCCTTGCCGACGTAAACAGGGACCTTCTTCTCGACGGTAACAGGGTAGGGTCTCTCCACAATCTTCTCCACAGGGTAAGGTTTGGGAACATCTACAGGATAGGGACGATCTACAGGTACCTTTACCTGAACAGGGTATGGTCTGGGTACAGATACCTTCTTCTCTATGGGATAGGGTTCAGGGATAGGGATCTTCCTCTCTGTAAATATGGCGTGTGGCTCTGGGAATGGCTCCTTGATGTCTACCTCATAGGGCCTCTTCACTGGGACCTTCACTTCAACAGGGTAAGGCTCAGGTACCTCGATCTTGTATGGCACCTTAACCTCAACTGGGTAGGGCTCTGGGATGGGTATTTTCTTCTCAACAACCACGACGTAGGGACGATCAACGGGAACCTCAACCTTCACAGGTTCTACCTTGGGGTAAGGATAGGCAACCTCCACTGGATAAGGGTGGTTCACGGCAACTGGATACTCAACGGTGTAGGGTTCAGGGAAAAGGACTCTGCTCTCAACGTAAACGGGGTAGGGATGGTTCACTGGAACAGGTACCTCGACGGGATGGGGTTCAGGGTATGGTACGGGAATCTTGTTGGCGTAAGGTTCGGGGCTCTGGACAGGAACACCGACCTCAACAGGGTAAGGGCGTGGCACTGAAAAGTGGCTCACCATAGGGTAAGGCCTTCCTACTTCAAAAGACTCTGGTACACCGTAAGGTCTGTCTACAGATAGTGCTGCTCCTCCATCAATTGCACCATATCCATAGCCTTCAGCAAGACCTGAACCGTATCCGTAGCCTTCAGCCAGACCTGCACCGTATCCGTAGCCTTCAGCCAGACCTGCACCATAACCCCAACCATCTCCTCCAAGTCCAGAGTAGCCGTAGCCTTCAGCAAGACCTGCGCCATAACCCCAGGCATCTCCTCCATGTCCAGCGTAGCCGTAGCCCAAGCCTTCCTTTGCCAGACCTCCGTATCCATAACCTTCAGCCAGACCTGCGCCATAACCCCAGCCATCTCCTCCATGTCCAGCGTAGCCGTAGCCCAAGCCTTCCTTTGCCAGACCTCCGTATCCATAACCTCCTCCATAACCGAAACCAGCCAGTCCTCCACCGATTGATCTCTCCTCTATCTTGGCAGCCACAGTAGTGGCCACAGCCAACACGTACACCTGAACAGAAATAATCATTACTTATTTCAGATTGTTATGATTTCGGTAAATACAGAATAGGAAGTTTTAAAACCTTTTCTTCCCAATATTACTTACATGAAACGAATAAGGCCTGGACAATAAGTTCTGCTCTTCTGGTATTAATAAATGTACAACTTATACTTTAATTAGATGTATAAAGTGCCCCTCTATGATTATATCCCAATATTTTGTTTTTAAACGTTCATCAAATACATTACTTATAGACCTACGCAGGAATCTACATTAGCAAGAAAACGTAAGGTTAAACCTAACCTCAATTTAACTGATATGGCTGCTTTAAAATTTGTTTCCTGTTTTGCAATTGTTGATGAAATTATAGTCAGCAGAACTTGAAGTCCTCTTCCGACATTTGAAGCCCAAACCACCTTCAACTTTCAATTGAGATAACTTGCTTTACACTGTTCCTTTGGTTTAAAAAAAGGTCGCGCTAGCACTTGTTCCACCAAGGACTCAATTTAAATTATAGGAATCCACGTGAATTGATACAAACTGAACTGTTTACTCATTGCATTAATGCACTGGAGATGGAATGTTGATAAGAATTCCAACTACACCTATCCACAGATTAGCATTTCATGTTTTTATAGTTGTTTATGTTGACGTTGATTGTTTGGGTGTTGATTATTGAAGCAGCGGAAACCTACCTTAAACGCTATTGTTTTCCCTCCTGGGTTAAAATGTATGTAGAGGTGCTATGGAGCCATGTTTTCTGGAGCTTCCAATGTCTGTTTTTCCTGAGACTTTATTTATTGTTGATTAAGAACATTTCTGACCGCATAATTGTGTTTTATAAAACGTCGTTTATTGCTGAACACACAGAGAATTCTGCTGCTTAAATGAAGTTGCTCTAAATTAGCGTGATAGTTAAACATACATCCTTGAGGTTAGTTTGGATTAATCAGTAGCTTCATCGTGTAAGGTAAGAGTAGCTACGGTACGTGAATTTTCCTTGTTACTTCACAGCTGCTTCTTTTCAACCCATGTTTTCTCATAAATCATTGGCATCTCTCTCCTTGTAGGAATTCAAAGGTTACATTTTTGGAGACAAAGAATACTGAGTACAGTTCTAAAAGTTAAAATTCTATAATAAGCTGATAATAATATATAATAACCCATGACGCGATAGCCCTTAGAGGGCCAAGGCCCATCAACCCGACTGCCGGCCTCACGCCCACTTACGCAGGGCAGAGGTTGACGATCATCCAACCGATACGGGGAGGAGATGTGGTCCTCATCTGGGCATCCCCCAGCCGGAATGTTGGTTTCCGTGACCTGGGCTGCTTACCTAGTGTAAACTCCTCACTTTCCTCACGATGCTGAGTGGGCACCAGTCCTATACCCGGGACCTAAAATGGGTGGGATCAAACCCGGGCCGCTTTCCGTGACCAGGGACCAAGGCATGCTACCTTAGCCCGCTACGCCACTGCGCAGGACATAATAAACTGCTTAATTTCTTATTAATTCAACAAATTGCCTGCTTTCCCTAAATTCTGTTACTGTAATATCTTTGTATGCTTGTTACAGAAGCATATTGTCTTTCTGTAAAGCTATGAAGTTACAATTTCTTCGATCATATAAATCTGGACCGTATAACTCACAACTCAAGTTATATACGAGTAAACAAAACTGCTACCCTTGCAATCCTTGCCATTCTCGAAAGATTCCAAAATTGGAAGACAGTATTTTCTTGACTGGCCCCGTAGCTCAGTCGGTGGAGCATCTGCCTGCCGTGCTAGGGGTCCCGGGTCCGATTCCCGGCGGTGGGGTCCGATTCCTCATCCTCCCCAGAGTCTGGAAGTTTGAATGAGAGTGCGAATGTGTGCGTGATCTAATGGTTAGAACCCAACTAATACGAGTTAATATCATCGATATGTTCCAAAAGAGAACGGCCACCCATATGACCATTGCAGTTAAAGGCGAGGTATAAATGGGACAAATAATATATATATATATATATATATATATATATATATATATATATATATATATTCCTTAAAAATCGATTCCGCACTTGGAAAACTTAAATCCTTCCCTTTGACCTGGTTTTTTGGAAGTGTCACGAAGTTAAACAATTACATAATTCAGCAAAACACAGCAGCAGTTTTATCCTTGTTTTAGTTGACATAAATGTGGACCTACATTCTGCCTACTAAGATAATAAACAAGAAAATATTATAACATCTTGGAGGCAACAGTAAACACAACATAGGAAAAGATGTTTACAGGTAAGATGCATCGTCTTACCTGCTAAAACTGTTTGTATAACATTGGTTATAATCAATGAAGCAACAAACTGGCACAACTCGGACTACAATTAAAGCATATGACAATTATAAATCAACGGTTTACATAACCTCAACCGGACTACATAGTATAGTGCCAACTAAAATTATCCCATGTGCCCTTATTTTATTTTCTACGTCCATAATGTATCAAAGAAAGCTCTATGATTGCTTAAAATTTGTTTCTGAGCCTTTATGATTAAAGAGAAAAACTTGTTTAACAAAAGCTGGATTATCTTAGCCTTTAGAAAGGTTATGTCGTCCCCTCCCTTTCTTCCGAGAGAGGTAGTTAAAAAGGGTCACCTCAAATAGTAAAATAGAGGGACATATAGACACAACGAGAAATGATTTATTTAAAAAATGGATTTTATGTATTTTACGTCCGGGCAAAAAAGTTTTAAAAACTTTACCCTTTCTTAACTATCTGTGTTGGGAGGTATAATATTTGGAAAAAAACTTTAACTTACTTTGATATTTCTTTCACAATTGAAGTTTACAATTCTTTCTGACGCAGTACTGCTTATAAAGTAACTTTTAATTACAATTCTTGATTAGCTATGTAATTAAAAGAAATCTATAATGCTTGAATGTTACAATATGAATATATTGCTGCTGTTTCTAAAAAAATATTGGCATATGCATAACATTCCATTCCAAGAAATACTAATATTACATAAGCGTTCATGAGTTATCAAACAGAAGGAATAAAACGAAAGATTCTGCTTTAATGACATACGTATGCAAAAGCTTTTTTCTTTTAAAATGCTAGATGTATACTTTTCTGAATGTTGAAATCTTTTGACAACACGTTAAAGAATGTCTTGGTGTTATTTTCTTTACACTTTATAATCAATTACTGACGTATGCTAAATAATTACATAAAGGAAGAAAACTGCGTCAAGATTAACATCTCAAAACTTGCGTAATATATGGCAACTCCAAAGATTATTTTCTGGGTGGTTTCAGAAAATGCGGTACTTTCAAAACCTTAAACTGGTGGTCTGATTGGACAGTCTTTAGTTTCTCAGTCGCATCCCTGTTTCGTTAAGTGCCGATAACAAACCTTTCTTTATTATATAAAATTATGGAGCCATTATATAGTTAAGTAGTTATGATACTGCATAAATGTTTAAAATTTAATATATTGTAATTAACGAACAGGTAATGGACGATTGTGATAAATAGTTCTCGCTAAATTAAATAAAATTAATGCTGTAGGTAAACATTTTGAATTCACCAATACTTTGTAAGCATTTCCATGAATACTAGAAGATATTTTCCATTATTAGGTATATTACGGGAACTTCATTCTATAAATTAGTGGATTTTTTGCTAGATTTTGTATTTATCTAAAGAAAATTAAAGCTTGGGGGATTTAACTCTGTACCTCACAACTAAGTGAAAGAATAATATTTCATTTACTATATTAATTGAACAAACAGCTTTCATATTTTGTTTATTTCTCTTTGTGTGTGTTTTTTTAATTTACGTCCTTTAACTTTTTTTTTTGTAAGTCATATCGGACGATGAATGGAATGGGTAAATGATGCTTAAATGCGCCCAGCGTCCATGGAGCTTAGAGTTACCTGATATTCGTCTTTTAGGATAAGGGAAAACCCCGGAAAAACCTTATCCAGGTAACTCACCCTGACCGAGATTCGAACTTGGGACCTCTTGAACGTGAGGCAGACATGCTACCATCTACGCTACCGAGGCGGGCTCCATAAGTTTGGTGTTTGGACGTTTCTGGTTAAGGTAACTATTAATATCTATGGGGAAAACAAATGACGACCGTAAATAAATTAACAGACGCTACGGAGGTGAAAAAGCAGTAAAATGCCACAGAGATGACAAACCCCATGTAAATGAGCCCCGCACACGGTGCTGCTATTATCCTGGTAATTGGCAGCGTCCTTAAAAATAGTTGTCGGTGTTCCGGAATTTGACCTCGCAGTTCTTTTGCATTCCAGCGTCAGCTGAACATAATAAACGCCCATTTAAATTTACTTTTGAAACAGCTCTACATTAAAAAATAAATTATAGCAAAATTCATGATCATATATTAGATATGTTTGGGTAAGGGTAGCGCAAGTATTTATCAAACACTCGATCTAAATATTCTAATCGGAACAGTTAATATTAAATTAGAATGTATGGCAATTAATGTAATAAAGAGAACTGTGAAAGAAAATATAAATTTGATTGCAGTTTGCGATGTTACTATTATTTTTTAATTATTGCCAAATGTTACTTTGGCATCAAATTATCAACATAAATATATAATAGTATAATAAATATATAATTGATAATACAAAAACAGTGTGTTAAATCGTGCAGCAATCCAAACTAAATGTTAATACTCCAAATACAAGTAATACCCGCCTCTATAGCGTAAGTGGTAGCGTCTCCACTTCGTATTCAAGTGGTCGGAGTTCTAATCTTGGTCTGGATGTTATCTGGATATGATTGTTGCCAGGGTTTTCCCTTACGCTGGAATATGAATGTTTGGTTAATCTAAGCTCTATGCACCCTGTACTCATTTGAACATCGTTGTGTTCATTCCGATATCACAATGTTGTAGGACGTAAATTTAAAAGAAAAAACAAATCGCACATTACTTCTCTTTTTAATTTACATCTTCCGATGTTAAGTCATATCAGATGACGAATGAAATGATGTTCAAATGAGTACAGGGTATATAAAGCTTAGAGTTACCAGATATTCATCTTCCAGGATAAGGTAAAACGCTGTCAAAAGTAAATCTTATCCAGAATAACCTACCCTGACCGAGATTGAAACTCGGAACTTCTTCAGCGTGAATCAGACACGCTACAACCACGTTGCAGAGGCGGGCAGACGTAGGACAAAAGAGTGAAGATATGTTATGATTCCTGATGTCATTTGAGTATCCATTCATATAAAGTGGACGGTGACTACGAAATACCTTGTAGAATATAACAGAATATGCAGTAACTATTTTAAAAGTGAAAACTGTTATATGTATAAACTGAAATAATATATTATAAAACGCTTTTGTTTTACTGCAGCCAAAGCTTTCGCAGCTAACGTTATATCTTTGAACCACCAACTCTACATACTTCAAGACCCAAAAAGTATTTTGCGTTGATTTAATATTGGGAAGATAGGGACCCCTTAAAGAAAAATGAGTGTCACTTACCAGGAGCTTCATGTCGAGGAAGTGTGTGACTGCAGCAAGTTGACGGTCTATTATATACCTGTATCAGGACGTGATGAAGGGTTGGTGCGTGCTGATAGTAAGTCTACAGCTGATAGCTACAGTAACACAAATACATATATAATCCATGTTTTTGTTTCGTTGACTTTTCTATTCCAACCCTAACCTCATCAACATGTAACTTCCACAGCCCAATGATCATAAAATACGGCCCATGCCAGGTGAATCGAAAGGTTTCTCCGGTGAATTAATTGCAAACATTGTATTTACATTGCGTTTTCTATTCACTATTCCACAATCTCTTCATACAAACTCTTGGAACTTCATACAAACAAAATTAATTGGAAAATGCTTGTTTTGAGATCCCTAAATATATAAAGGGCATCTGTGTTAAGACAGTCTAACTAAAAACGAATTGTTGGTTAAATACCATTTTGATATTTAACTTTAGTTCCTACTAAGGATGCAAGACGAGGATTTTAAAAACCAATCCACCATCACAAGCAATCCTTTGAATATAAATATTTCTAAAATGCTTATTTTCTTAAAATGACTGTAGGTTTAAGATATTAATGAAAATACACAATATATCTTGATTATCATGATAGTAACCTTTTAATTCTAAATTATTTCTGCATTGATAACTGGCAAACCATAAGAAATAGAAATGGAACTACACAAAAAACGTAGATCTCGTCAAAACACATAATTAATATAAAATATATTTTTGTAATATGAATGAAATTAAATTTGCATATTTATGCAAGGTCTTTGTAAATTTATGTTATGGACTTATTTATTTTCTTGCAATGGCTCAAGTGGTATCTTTGACATTCTTTTTTCACAGAATTCACAAACATACATTCACTTGCCACATGTAAATGCATTTTGGTGGAGTGAACTATTTTAGAAATATTCCCTGTTTATTTGCCCAAATTTTTCATCAATTATGCTTTTCTCAAATAGGAAGTCGTTATTAATTTTTTAATTCTTGACCATCCAAAGAGAACGAATTTTTTAATACATTACCCACAAAAGATTTGACAATGCCTAAAGCTGACTTTATTCTCATAATCCCTTGCACTCACAAGAAAACTAGCAACAATATAATAAGTTTTTGTAAGATTAGTTTGTTTAGAGTAGAGGAAGCGTAGTGAGTGCAACATAAAGGTCTTTTTATTAAAAACATATTTCTGGTTGCAAAACTACTAGCTTTCCTAGCAACCTTGTAATACATTAACAATTATGATTCACGGATACAGCGCCAATCCTTTACGACATCCATATGCAAATCTGATGTGAGCACTTAAATTATTTTCTCTACTCACTCTCGTAGAACCTGTTCTTAAAAACGCTTATTTATCTCTTTAGTTAATTTTAAAATATGTGTTTGTTGCATATTTACAATAGAGACAGAAGAATATAGTTGGTTTAAGGTAAGAATTGGTTACTGTGGGCTTTGACATTCCATTCCCTTGGATATAAAAAATAGTATAAATAGAAACTGAAGTACTTCAGCGATACATTAAGCATATTACAAATTATATCACACTGGGTATTTAAACAGGAATTACATATTGAAAATTAAGAGTGTACATTAATTTGAGTCTTAAATTAACATTTGTATTAACTCTATGGCACCTTACGTTATCATACATAACCATAATTGGTTAATTAACACTAAATTCTATAACAAGGTTATAAACTTCTAATAATCTTTATGATCTAATCCTGCATTTACAAGATGGATTTAAGTTGGCATACTAACTGTTTGATCATTGTAGCCATAAATGCTAGCTGTATTATTCATATTCAATATTCCATTAATGAACAACAAAACAGATTGCCTAAGGAATATTTGTTGAATCGCAGAAGAAACTTTTGGGAGACTAAATCAGAAAATTGCTAAAAGACGGCATTTTTAGTTGTTTATTTAGGGCTACATATTAATTGGAACTGCATGTATTATGCTAGCAAAAACTTTTGTTGCAAAACTTAATTTAAAACTGCAGGCATCTGCCATTACTGTATGTAAAATATGCACCGTTTCAGAGGAAAATTTTAGACAAGGTAGCTAAACTTTAGTTGGTATACTCAAGATACTTTACTTCATTGCTAGGATAAACAATATGGTTTCTCATTTTCTACTCTTTGAGCATTTTCTGGTATATAAATGTTTTCTTTGAAAAACATTAAGGTAACTAAACAAAACTGTAGGGTGAGAAACATAAACTGTTTCTACTGTTTTAAATCGACTTTGTTGTTAATAACAAGGCTAGTTATTTAAACGTAATTTCTGACCTATATAATGATCAATACGTGGTATACTTAAGAAAGTAATCCTGTACTTCTTAATAAACAAGCGTTAAAATAAATGAGTAAGTTTATAAGAAATGTATGTACACGCGGTAACATGCTCAGCACGAATCAAAGATAATCTCTAAGGTAAATGGGTCATGGTTTAGCATATTTAATACTGGAGGGATATTGGTTTAAATTCGCCATTAAAAGGAGTTACAAAAACAAATTATTTAGTATCGATGAAAAAAAAGATTTGAAAAACTTGGTAAAATAATGTGGGGCCAGTTATAAGCATGAACTAAAACCGCAACTTTCTGTAATGAGCACTGTAATGTTTAACTTTGATTTCGTGATTCAAACAATACAAAAACAATGAAAACAATTTGTTCTTTCTAAGCCTCTATGGGAAATTTTTTGAATTTTTACACAGATTATTCTAAAAAGTAAAGAAAAAGAAACGTCTCTTCTATTGCGGTTTATTACAATAATAATAGTAATAATGAAGTCTAATGTGTTGCTTATTGCTAGTAGAGACATTCTATGTCAAATTGTAATGAAAGTAATGAAGTAAATATCTTTAAAGTGTGTGTTTGTTTGTTTGTTTATTTATTTGTTTGTTTGTTTCTAAAATATACGTAATCTATTTATTTTGTAAGCTTTAAGAACATTTAAATGAAAAAGCTCAGCAGCAGTACAACTCAGAAATGTCTATTTTGAAGAAATAACCATTGTCCTTTCACCACCAATACTCGTATATCCCAACGCTTTTGACAAACAAAACGAAAGTAAAACAAAAGATGTCTATCGCTACTCACTAAATTGAACATACGAGGGCTGTTCAATAAAGAATGATCACACTTTTTTTTTTTTTGACAACGTACCTTTACTCATCCTCATAATTTTGATGGTCCTGAAAACAATCTCCCCTGAACGCGATGCACTTCTCGCAGCGTTTCTGCCAGTCTTCAAAGACATGCTGGAAACCATTTTTGAGAGATCCTTCAAAATCGCCTCCGCAGCCTTCATCACTGCTTCTGATGGTGGATAATGCCTCCCAAGAAGGCGTTTCTTCAAGTTAGGGAATAGAAGATAGTCACTTGGGGCTAAATCCGGACTATAGGGAGGGTGAGGGATAAACTTCACGTTGATTTTTGCAAGATATTCAGCAACAACATGGACAATATGCGGCCGCACATTATCGCAGTGCAGCATCCAGCCTGCTTCATGGAAATGTGGTCTTTATCGCCTGATATGGACTTGCAATGTTTCCAGGTATCCCTATAGTTTTGTCCAGTTGCGGATATGTGTGCAGGTACAACATGCTGATAAACCATTCCATGAATATCAAAGAATGAGATGACCATAACTTTACCAGCAGAAGCAACCACTTTTGTTTCTTGCGGGTTGGTGATGAAGGAGATTTCCACACTGAGATTTGTTCTTTGTTCTCAGGACTAAAATGATGTAGCCAAGTTTCATTAACAGTGATTACGTTTGAAAGAAACTCCGGATCTTCCTCTAACATCAATTTTAATTGCATGTCTCCTCCATTGCAGTGGTAGGCGATACTGAACATGTCTGAACTTGCCTGGTTCTCGCAGGCGGGAACCAGGAGTACCACCAATGAAACTACTACGGCGTGTTTGTTTCACATAAAGCTAACAGAATATAATAAGATTGAATTTTAGTGCGAAAAATTATGACCTTAAAAAAATTATGATCATTCTTTATTGAACAGCCCTCGTATTTATTTCTCTCTCTCTCTCTCTTTTGTTTTTTATATCCAACGAAGGATTCATGAGAACGGAAATACATTTATCAATTTGTAAATGAAGTGGATAGTAATCCAGGTTGTTTTATTAACTAGCGGGTCCATTGAAGCTGCTACAACCCTTTTATACTTTTACGGGAGACCTAGAACGTTGAGGCACAGCTTGTTTAACAGGAACTCTGAAGCTCCAATCCCGTCATAATCATCTTCTCTGATTGAGCTCTTTTCGGGGTTTCCTCAGCTTAGATCTCAAACGTTTTCTTTGCAGCTTTATTTTTCCCATCGTTTCATATATGTACATGATAAAATTAATGTCGTCATCTGCGATGCTGTATGCAGTAAGAGCGGATCTGAAACAGTATTAAAAGTAGCATTTTACATTCATCCATCTTGGTACTCCTAATTAACCAATAACTATTTACAGAATTTATAACCTTTTTTGGAATGTTTACTCCGTTTTATTTATTTCTTGGCACTTCCTGCTTTGTAAACCTTTTGAGAATACAGTAAAATCTCTGATTAGAGGTTAGTATTCAATCCATAATATGTATATAACAATTTTATGATTTACAACAAATTCTTATTTAGCGCACAAGGATGCATTTCTAAAGGTAGTAGATTTCTTGAAAGGGACAGCTGTAGTCCTATATATCAAGCAACAAAAATGTGTTCTTATTTGTTGTGTACTGAAAGTAAACATAATATTCAGTCCCAATATCGAATAAAAACTAATAAAAATGAAGCTGGAGAGGGAGCAGTTACGTCATGTGCCCTTAGGTATGCATACGAAAAATCACTGTTTGTATGGAATACACTAAACAACCGGTGTAACATCTCAGAAATTTGGTAACAACAAATCTGTTCACAAAAATATGATCTTTCATAATACAGATGAATATTATCTTATTGCTAGTTTTCTTTTAGGTGCAAGGGGAATATGATAATGCAGTAGGCTTTAAGCTGTAGTGAAATCTTCTGAAACTGCTCGCAATAAATTCGTTCTCTTTGCATGGCTAAAACTTAAAAAATGTGACTTTCCATTTGAGAAAAATATAAGTACTGAAAAATTAAAATAAGTAATGGAGAATATCTCTGAAGTGCCTCCCAGAGAAAAAAATATATTTCCCTAAAAGTATATTATAACATCAACACTTTTTTATAGTAAGATTTTGTCTGACTCCCGCGGTATATCAGCTATGGACAAGTTATCCAAAATGACTTCAGACATTCCCAATAAATTCAAGATATACATTTCATTTGTCATCAAAATATCTTAAATATATGGTATTTTGGTTAAAACTGTTGGAGATAGTTTTTTAGAAAATATAAATATAAAAGACAATCTAGGTTTGGAGAAATTTTGTAAAACGTATTTCTTGCTTGCTCAGATCTGTGGTTCTTGTTTGAAATTCTATTGTTTCTGTAAAACATGTGTCAGTCATCACTAGGAACAAAATGTAAACGCCTTCATAAAGGATATGAGCTTTCAAATCTATTTTCTATTATGTATTATCCATTCACCACAATAATATCAAGATTTAAAGAACAATTCGTTATTGTTGATAGATATATAAAGAACGATTCAAACATTACTGTTGGAAATTCGACATTCAAACATCCATGTTTAACTGGTTTAAACATATTATCATGGCCTTATGTAGATGAGCACAAGTAAACAACATTGCAAAGAAGATGGATGCCTAAACTCACGATCTGATCCTGTAAACGAATTACTATGCATGTTTTCTTAAATTGCAATAAAAAGAGGAAGTACTGCTTTAGAGAAATACTTTTTTCAGAAAAGGAAGTCCATGCATGTGTATGAACAGCATAACTCAGAAATAAAATGTTGATAAATCTACACTTGGTATTTAGGTTTATATTTCAAGAATGCGATACAAATATTAAAGAGAACTACCCTAACATGAAATACATGGAACATTTTTCAAAAAGTTTTATATTTTAACAAACTGTCTTCAATGATTTTGAATGAATATCACAGCATAAAGTCACACCTAAACATTCCAATGCCATAAGCGGGAATTAAACCATTGATCTCGCGGTCTCTTTCTGGTTGCTCTAACGACTGAGTTACCATTACCAACATGCCGGCATGACATTAAATTCTCCAACTGACTCGTATTTTCCCGGTAAACCACTGGGGTTTCTCATAAACACATGAGACAACTACCTTAATTGCAACTTACTAAGTTCAGTACTTTACAGTTTAGACACTATTAGGTCAATTAGGTTAAAATTCCAGCTATGCCATTCAGCTTTTTAGTATGACTCTACCTTTTCAAATTAAATGTACTTAAACTTTGAATTTCTAAAAATGACCTCGGAAGTCACCTTCATTCTGAATGACTTTTGTATAACTGGTAAACTGTGAAAGATAGACAAATGTTATTGAACAAAAAGTGTTGATTTTATTAAAATACGTACTTTATTAGGACTTTTATTGAGGAAACATATCAGAGGTTCTCCTTGTTATTTGTTTGAGTTTTTCAAACGGTAGGTCGTTCATTTTTCTGTCTTTTGGCCATGCAAAGAGAACGGAATTTCAAATCATAGAGAACAGTACTTTAAAGATCTATCACTTCAAGCCTATTCTATTCCTAGATTTCTCTAGCGTTTACAATAAAATTTGCAATAAGATAATGTTTATCTCGATTCACACAAAGTACATAGTAGGATAAGCGTCTGTAGGAATAGTTTATACAAAAATGAGACAGTCATTTGAGCGCAGTACATCAAATTTGAAACTCTATTTTTATTCAAACTTGATTAGATCTGGAAAGATAGAGTCAGACTGAAAAATTCAATGCCATAGCCGGGATTTGAACCACGGATCTTCCGGTTGCCGTCCAGCCGCTCTAACCCTTCAGCTACTATCGCCAACGTACCGACATATTCTCCAACTGTCTCGTGTATGGCATGGCATTGAAATTTTCAGTCTGACTCTATCTTTCCATACTGCCTGTACACGGCCAGTGCGAAAGAAAAATTAATTTCCAGTGATTAGATCTATTGAAAATGTGTATACAATTGACTAAATGTAGTTTCATATTTTACTAAATTATCTACGTTGTATTTCCATGGATACCAGATGAGCTTTAACCCAGATAATGAGATAATATTTTGATAACAAGGAAATAAGTTGGTGATGCAGATTCATCACTTTAGGGACAAATAACGTAATACGTTATAGTAATTGGCTCAGCTATTCTTGGCTGAAAGGTATAAATAATTTAAAAAAATGAATACACAATATTTTGGCTTTAGGGTAGCTCACAATTAGATCCTCTATGTTTATTTAGAATAAGCTTTCATTTTTAGTTTCCTATATGTTTAAAATAGGTTTTTTTTTTTAGTTTTTCTCCGGAGATCAATACAGACACAAAACATTGTTCGTTTTCCTTTGCTTTTTAAAATACTTTTATGAAATATTTCATGACGAAACGAGTTAGACCATACCGTACAGATGCTAATGCAGCACGTAATACTGAATTTATGACTTTCATATTTTCAAAACACGACTGTGTTCAAGAATCTTCTACACCTTAATCGAATTTGCAAATCCCAGTGATTCAGGTATTTCTTTTACATTGTCAATGATATTCACAGCATCACTGAGTGGCAGGTTTGCAATTTGCAACTGATATTAAACAAAAGAATGCTTTAATATATGCATTTAACGGTATCACTCTCTACTAACTCCATCCTACTTCTTATAGTCATGGTGGAAATGATTTTATTGCGAGTTTAATGGGGGGTGGGGATTTATTTTGAAGACAAAAGAACTTTTAATGTCATATTATGTGTCAACCTCTCATTTATGTATTTGTAAATTCACACATTTTACTTCGGGAAGCTTGAAACAAACATATATATTGAAATTTGTTAATGAAATAGCGAAGAAATGAATAGGTAAAGGGCTAGATGTCCGGGCCATACTCGGTTTACAATAACGTAAGTTATTTGTCCAAAAGTAAAAGTTCCCAAATGTTTCTTGTTTCAGTTTTATAATACGTACACATAGATTAATTAAGGTTCATGATGACATTAGGCACAAAGTGATGATAGCACGTGCTCAGGTCGTTATCTGTTGCAAATAACATCACGCGCTGTGGATAGTAACGTGTATAAATTAACGGGGCACCTCGACACTGAACAACTGGCCAGGTAAACGCATCGACATGAAACTCCTGGTAAGTATGATGTACTCTGCCTCTTAGTTATATTATTGTTACATTCATATTACATTCCCTACCCATTCTTCAACAAACCATTATTACTTCGTAAAAAAGTAACAGTTTTGGAAACGGTTTCCTTCACAATTCTAGGCAATTCAGATAAAATAGCTTACTACACATTTTAAGATCGGATGACTCTATGAATACCTTCACTGGAAACCATGTATGTGTTGCCGTAACAATCACTCACTGCCATACAAAACTACTCCTATAAACACATATTGTCCTATATACTGCATAATAGAGTAGAAATTTGTAAAAATAGTTTTGCTACATATTTCACTATAGCTACAATGTAAATATGAGGATTCAGTAGGCTTCAAGGATAGCGATCTTGAGCGATGTTTATAAAATAAAAATTGTAAAATCACCACCGAAGTATTGCAAAAGTATCGAACGGAATTTCTAGAGTTTCGTTCGATGTCGATAGCTTGCAAGTATCTAACTCTGATTCCTGCAAAAAAAAAAAAAAAAAAAAAAAAAAAAAAAAAAAAAAAAACACATATTTAACATAAACTGTGAAGTTTGACGAGAGCTACTTGTTTTCTGACTTAAGATTTTGTCTATTTCTTATAGTTTACCAGTTATGCATAAATCGTCTAGATTGATGAGAAATTCTCAGGCTATTCTCAGAAAATTCAGTTTTATTTTATCTGGAAATATTTTAAACGATGTTTTAATTAAAACTCTTACAGGCAGTTTTGAAAATAATAGAACATAATTTTGTAGACATTTTCCACGTAAAAGGTAGTTTGAGGTGAGCATTTTTTTTTTTTTTTTTTTTTTTTTTGAAAATTATCATGTCCCTTCTTGGAAAAAACTCTTAAGTTGACTAAAAGTTTAGCTTATAACTCCTCCTTTTTTGAAAGTTTTTCTTACTGACAAACGAAAAGGCGGCCGGGTTCGATCCCAGGCGACCGCAAAGTGAGATTTGTGGTGTACAACACGGCGCTGGGGCGGGTTTTCTCCGGGATCTCCGGTTTCCCCCGCCACCTCATTCCACCGGTGCCCATCTTCATCTCATGTATCATCAGTGTTACCGCATGCGGTGCCGTATGTAGTAAAAGCGGGCGTTAAACACTACACATTTCACACACTGACAAACGTGCACGCGCTTACGTACACACACAGAGGCTATTTTCTAAAACTACCTTTCGATAATTCCTGGGGTCTCATAACCTATATTTCCGTCAAATTTGTAGTCTAATTTTTGGGTGAAACACAATACTTCCCATATAAATTTTAATGCAGGGATCCATATACTTCGAATGGAAATGCACCTTTGATAATATTTACTTATATGTTCACTATATAAATAAATTATTTATTTGAAAAATACGTGTTCGTTACTTTAAAGAATCACTTCGGTGGAGAATTCGTTTGGTATCTAATGTTAAGCAGTTGGCAATGAAGCCATTCGCTCTCTTGTACTCCAGTATTTTGCTGTTATGTTGGTACGTTGACTAAAGGTTGGGCAGCGTGTAGATTTTATTGGGATGATGGAGGAAGCTAATAAATTTCTCACCTTTGGTGACGATCTAGAAGATATCTAGAAGTTTCCCCTGCAACTCTTGGTTTTTTTTTCTTTTTCTTTCTTTTTTTTTTTTTTTTTTTTTTTTTTTTTTACGCCCTCCAACTTTTAGTCATATCGGACGATGTTTTTTTGGTTTTTTTTTACATCCTTCAACATTTAGTCATATCGGACGATGAATGGAATGGGTGAAATGATGCTCAATGCGTCCGGGGTTCAGGATAAAGGAAAACCCCGGAAAAAACCTTATCCAGGTAACTCACCCTGACCGAGATTCGAACTCGGGAGCTCTTGAACGTGAGGCAGACATACTACCATCTACGCTACCGAGGTGGGCACTCTTGGTGTGGATGGGCGTATCAGTAATTCTGGAGCGATGAGTTCTTTTTCCCAGGGTCATGGTAACGGGGCTAAGAAAGTTAGTATTACTATTACTGAAGAATGGACAAATAATTCTTTTCTTTTTCGAACATGAATATTTAACTCTTCCGAAACATTTTCAAATTGCGATACAAATTTAAATAGTATAAATGTTGTTCATTAACAAACGATGACTGGTGTATTGATTAACTATTACTTTCCTAAACAGGCGCTATTTGTGCATCTTAAATGCACACTCAAAAATAATTCTGTGCAACCTCGGAGAGACACAAATGTACATATTTCTCCTACGACGTTCTTAAGCAGAAGAACAAAATCTTTTAAACATTTAACAACTCCCTCTCATTTGAGGTTGTCATGGTTACACATTACCTACCTTACATTTGCTCTCTATTTCGTTACATATTTTAATTCCTTTCTTTTAATTTCCTTTAATTCCTATTCTTTTTACAAAACATGAAATATCCAAAATAACTGCTTCAAGCGGAGTAAGAGTTTTTCATCCATGTCTTCTTTAAATGTACAGAAAGGGCACAGAGGAGATCCCACTATACCAATCCTGAATAAATGTTTATTGAGACATTCGTGGTCTGTTAGAAGTCTAAAAGTTACCACAGAGGACGTTTTGGTAGTGTATTGATTCTAGTTGTGCTGTTACATACATTTTCTTATAGTTTTTCTTTTGTTTGTAATATATCATCTTCTTCGGTTTTTTATTATATGTTGATATAATTATTCTTTTGATAGAGTGATAACTTAGTGGCTCAAATGAATTTGACCTAATTATACTGTCTTTTTTGTTAGAAAGTTATATGTTTCATTGTTTATTCTGCAATGTGCTGGTATCCATTGAGGAGTATTAATCTTTTATTTAAATTCATTTACTGATTTATGATTTTATGGTATTCTGCAATATTTGTACTTAGGTATTACGTCAGTTATGGATTTTAGAGTCGGATGATAATACAGGTTTTATAAATTTATCTTTATAATATAGAAGAATTTGTAAGATCTAAAGGATTGTCGAAGTTTCTCCATCAACATTTGTAGAATTTAAACTTAATCTTTTGTAGAAAGAGAAGAGAGCATATGGCGCCAACGCCAGTACCAACATCATTTGCTAAGCTGGAACAGTCAGTGTAAACCTGTATCCATTCATTGGTACGATATCTTAAATTGATGACTTCTAGTGTCATCTGTTTCAGGAAAGTTAATTTTGGTGGAGAAATAAAATTCGATGTTAGGTATTACTTATGTTAAACTTAATTGCTTATTTTCTCAAGCATCCAATTTTCGCTCAGCCTTTGTAGCATTCTTGGTTTAATCGTGTGTTAACTCTCCTGTTAGAATAAGGGAACACTCAAAAGTTTGTGATACACTAATGTCTCTCTGTGGTGTTCCTAGGTGGCACTAGTGCTGCTTATTGCAGCCGCAACTAGCAAACCAGTGAAGGAAAAGAGATCCGCCACTGGTTATGCGTACACAGAACCAGGAGAACATCTTAGCTACCACGAGCACCAGTTCCTCGCTCCTGACCTGAGCGCGATCAAGCAGGTAGAAGCTACAGGATTCACGTATCACGGTTCTGGAGTCATAGACGACGATGACCACCATTCCAGAACGTCTCAAGCTGGGTTTCTGTTCGAGGGAGCCAGGAAGTTCCCTTACTACGGATCTCACCTCGACTACGGCGATCAACATCAGACAACGACCTACCCTCTTGCCACTAGGGGCTCCCACGTGCACCACCCTCACTTCGGAACCGACCTGATTGGTCTGCATGTCTCATTCCCTGGAGTGTTTGCTGGCGGCAGGGTGCCTCTAGATGACCTTCGGGCTACCCCCTTCGGAGAGAGCTATTATGGAGTCCAGTGGTACGGTGCCAGAACTCCGGACACTGAACTCAGTTACTCTGACTTCGTTGTGGATGGTACAGGACCTGTGCAACCAGGACGCGCTCACTACCCATTATATGGTTCCTATGAAGGTCTCCATTCCAGCTATCCTGGATCCGCCCCCGGTATCATGGCCTTCGATCGCGTTGGACTCAACAGATTTGCAGATAAATACAGTACCGGTGTCGTCGGTGGAGGATACGGTGTTGGTGACGGTATTGAAGTCTCAAAGAAGCATTATATCCATAAGAGGTCCACAGGTGGTTTTGGTGCCACTTTAAACAAATTTGCAAACACGATGATCGAAGGTTCCAATTATGGTGAACTCGAGGGCGCCGGAGAGGAGATATTTGAAGGCGGCTTGGGCTACTATGGCGGTAACGGCCTAGGATGGGCTGATAGTGCTTATGGAGGAGAAGGTCTAGGCTGGGGCCACTATGGCGGTGCTAAGAAGGAGATAGTTAAGGTGCCCAAAGTGCACAGGATCACAGTTGAGCGACCTTATCCCGTCGATCAGCCAAAGCCCGTTGACAGGCCTTACCCCGTCGAAGTCAAGACACCAGTAGACCGTCCTTATCCTTATGAGGTTCAGAAACCATACCCCGAGCCGGTGCGCTATCCCGTCAAGGTGGAGATACCTGTATCAGAGCCGTATCCCGTTGTCGTACCCAAGCCCGTTGAACACCCATACCCTGTAGTCGTAGAGAAGCAAGTACCAATCCCTGAGCCGTACCCATTCAAGGTGCGTGTTCCCGTCGAGCAGTCCTACTCAGTAGAGGTTAAAGTGCCCGTAATGGAACGCTACCCAGTTACCTTTGAGGTCCCTGTAGACAAACCTTACCCTGTGTACATTGAGAAGGAGGTCCCTGTCCCTGAGCCCTATCCAGTGCAGGTCAAGGTACCAGTCCCTGTCTACATACCTAAGCCATACCCTGTTCAAGTCAAGGTTCCAGTGAACGAGCCTTACCCAGTTGAAGTCAAGGTTCCTGTTCCCGATCCCTACCCCGTTACTGTTGAGAAGGACATACCTATCCCTGAGCCCTATCCTGTGGAGAAGAGGATCCCTGTGGAAGAACCTTACCCAGTTGAGGTAGACGTCCCTGTTGACCATCCTTATGCCGTACCTGTACCCAAACCTTACCCAGTACAGAAAACAATAACTGTTCCGGAACCTTATCCCGTGCCTAAACCCGTGCCTTACCCAGTAGAGAAAACAATCACCATCCCCAGGGACAGACCTTACCCCGTCCCTGTTGCTAAACCATACCCAGTCCCCGTAAAAATGGGTAAAGGAAAGTATTAAAGAGAGTTGAACTTCAACACAACGCATTTCTTAGTCAATAATTGTATTTTCGCTGCATGTGCAATAAATGAACTGACATTCCTAGAAATGTGTTTTATTTTTATCCCGCGACCTGTAGTACACCTCAAGACATGGTTCTTGAAACGTCCAAAAGGGTGTGCCACACACGCCTTTTTGAAGCATAAAAGAGTTGTGTATTTATCGTTAAAATATACTTAAAATAATGATGATCCAAAAGCGAACGCTAGAATTCTTCCCATTTCGGTTGGAATTAAAACTACACTAAGCTCCCTTAAGCTTCTAAAGTTAGGGGTATTATTAATGCTCTGGAACACATACAAAGATATTTGCTTTTCTCACAATCTATCTCACAATCTATCAAGTGATTCCTGTTCACTAATTAAACTTAGAACTAATTTTTCCCAATTTCATATACGTATTTAATACACGTGGCATATTTAATCCAGTGGGATCTCCTGCTACACAATTATTTTCAGTGTCATTGAAATCCTTACCCCTTGTTACCAGTGTAACGGTCGCTTGATACAAATTCTTATTTTGTCTTTATTTTGCACATCACAACTAAAATTCACGTTGTTTTTCTTCAAATCTTAGAGCAGTTTTCAAACGTAAATAATCGCCTATCTAATGACATCATGGTTACTAATACATGCTATTATTTCACAATGCAATATCGTCAGTATTTCAGAGTTAACCTGAGATTATTGCAAAAAAAAAAAATAGAATAAAAGCAAACTGGAGGAGACAGGAATGAACAATGCAAGTTAGCATATAGTTGTAATTTCACTTACGGGTAGAGAAAATTTTATAAAATGGCCATTTACCTTCTTCCGTTGAAACAACAAAGAAATATAACCACTTACAGAAACATTTTGATTAACAAGATGTTAATCATCTCTAACAATAGTTTAAAAAAAACTGTACTGCATGTCATTTTGTACCGTGAGTAGTATTATACCGTTCAGAGAAAAAATGTTTACCTTCTACACGCTTTGGAGTGGAGTAATAAACCTAAGCACATCTTTATGGTGGAATTTGCCTCTAAATATTGGTAACACTGTTGAATAAGATAGCTTTCGTGTACACAAGCCTGCTTTTAAAAATAGAATCACTTTGTTTTCATTGTTATTTTCTGGAATAAATCACCTGTTTTCCCAAAATATTATATTTTGGATGATTAATTTGTCTTGAAAGGCTATTAGGGATTCACTTTATTACCATTTTTTAAAGTTATTTATCATAAAGCTATATAAAAAGCTCGTATTGCTGAAAATAAAATTTTATCTTACTAAACAAACGCTGGATGGAATTAGATATCAGTGAAAACATAAGAAAATTAGATTTTGTTGTTTCTTAACATCAATGATGCCATATC
The DNA here is from genome assembly GCA_030765055.1 of Mantis religiosa. Taxonomy (NCBI): domain Eukaryota; kingdom Metazoa; phylum Arthropoda; class Insecta; order Mantodea; family Mantidae; genus Mantis; species Mantis religiosa. The sequence continues at coordinate 104,909,705 of CM060956.1, read as the reverse complement.
AGCAACGCCTTTGTGGCAGAATTTCTCTCGCAAGTTATTTTACATGTCTGTACATCTATGACATGATGCTGTCGCTTTTAAGCACCCTTAAAACTATCAGCCTGAACTCGTAAACTGAACCGCCATTACCGGAAGTAGGAATACAAAAACGTTTCTGCTGGCTGTCGGGTGTCCTCGAGTAACTTCGGAATAATCCTCGGCTCTCTTCGGATGACATCGGATTTCGTCGCGGTTTCCAAGCTACTGAATTTGTTTAGAAAAAGATTCAGAAGGAATCGCCATCTTGCTAACAGGACTTACTACTGAAGAGATGAAGGTGGCTGTCCTCCTGTTGTAGATAAATACAGCTGTGGCTATTATAATCAAATTTGGTGAGTAATATGTTATTGTTAATCATGAATTAAATTCCTGGTCTTCTAAAACCTCGGAGCAAGTTCGCAATTATGTAATCTAAAATCCCTTTTTGATGTACAGAAAGGGTATTAATGGGAAAGGGCATTCATATCCGTCATTTGTGTAGAATAGATTTATTTATTAGATCTTATGATCACAAACAGAGATATCAATTGGGTAACTAACACTATACGGTTCCAAATTAGTATACATAAAAGTATTAACTAAATTAGTGTTTCTACAAGATATTGAAAATTTCGTACCATCTGACTTTACATGGACGGGAAAAAACTATTAAACATTCTAAGAACATAACGAATTGAACAAATATAATAACAATATTAAAACTCTGTAGGCGTTATTTTATGTATCATTCGTTAAGCTTTTTGGCGTGGAATGAACCTGGTCTTTTGTTCTTTGGTAGTCATGTAATATTTTGCCAATCTTGTAGATACTTTCTCATTGTATTTCATGTTTTGTGACAACTCGAGTGTGTGCTCTATGCTGAAAACTTGAGAATTATGCTACAACAACCCATACGCAATTTTATGTTGAAAATTAGCGTCATTGTCTTTTTGAAAGTATTGATCAGGGCCTAAATTCAACCTTTTTTTAAAGGAGATTGCAGTGAAGTGCCCAGGTGTGATTTCTTTCCCGAACTGATACTTCAGCTCGTGGAGATCATATTAAAAATAAAAGTAAAAGTAAACCACGTGCAGATACCTTACAAGTTTAATATGTTCCATTTTATTTTTCATTTGCTTTTAACTCTTTGCTTTACACTTTTTGATCGACTTCTTTCACTATTAATAAGAGTATTTTATCTTTGTATAAAATTCTTGTAAACTACACAGTGATTCAGCTTCTTTCGATGATATATCAGCAATTTCTGAAAATCATTTTCCCTTTTAATATTGGAAATAATTATTTGTATTTCTGCTATAGTTGTTTCTTTAACTATGTTGCTCATTTTTTTCCTAATGCTTAGCGTTAAATGTGTAGTGTTTAACGCCCGCTTTTACTACATACGGCACCGCAGGCGATGACACTGATGACACATGAGATGAAGATGGAGCACCAGTGGAATGAGATGGCGGAGGAAACCGGAGATCCCGGATATAACCTGCCCCAGCGCCGTGTTGTCCACTACAAATCTCACTTTGCGGTCGCCTGGGATCGAACCCGGGCCGCCTTGGTGAGAGCCAAGCGGTCTAACCACTGAGCCACGGCGTGGCCATGCTTGGCGTTCAGCACCTACAGACGTTTCTAGTGCTGATTGAATACTTTTTTCTCGCCGTCAGATAATGTCTAATACCCAAAACTCATACCATTTACTGTTTATTTAATGGTTAAGCCATGTAGTCAAAATCTTAAGAACTTCATTTGGTTTAATATTGAGATATGAATAATTATAATTGCAGTACTATATGAATATGTGTTTCCATGGCTATGTTTTGATAGCGACGCCGTGATTGGCACTCCACGTAATGGGCAAGTTTCTTACTATAATCCTATACAAGGATGGTCACAATTTAGTAATTATTAAGGTATGTTAAAATAATGATCAAAGCATTTTTTCCTACAGGTACATTCCTATCTACAAGGATAGCATGGTTCGCTGCGTTTATGTTTTGCATTTTGACTGAGAACAATGAATGCTACAAGTCCTGTTCAGTTGGACAGCCTGTTACAGGAAGTATGCTACAGCTGTGTCGACAAATAAGACGCCTACCGCGTTTTAATGGACATTCAACAATAATTCGACTTTGGGAACAGTCAAACTAAATTAAGAATTACCATTCTCAAATTTGGCTCTGCAATATAACAGCTCTTTCGCAATGGCCTTGCTTACTGCAAGGGCATTTCACAGCAGCATTAATTTTACTTTCCAGCATTTATTCACACTGTACACAAGATACCCTGAAAATATGTCACATTTAAATTATCTTTCACATTGCTGCTGTCACATGATCCGTTCTGTAAGTTTGCATCTATATTTTTCCGTTACGGTCACTTTTTGGTGTAGTTTTTATAATTGTTCGCCGATAGCCACCACATTCCTCTCCATATTTTCTTGGGCACGGATGTTCAGTGTCCTTTCACATGGCGTAAAGCCTTAAGGGTTTTACCGCAGGTAGAGGTTTTCTCTTCTTCAGGATATTGTCGGATAGGTTGTGGGTTTTTAGGAAGAAATTGTTTCGAGGAACATAAATTTTATGTACCTTGGGTTGTAGGAATGGATGCAGAACCTTATGCACCCTGGTGTTCCATTTTTAAATTTGCTTTAGGTTATGGAAATTTTGATACCAAACAGCTTAGAAGAGTTATGTGGAGCTCAGCTTTAGCTGCTGTTACGATTAGCTCCTGGGTTATCTCGGGTGCCTACGAGCCATGCAGGGTACCCGGAACAGACTGAATCGACGTCTAGTTGGGTTATAATCTCCCAATGATCTGACAAGGGCGCTTCTATAAGTAGATAAAGTTTCGTAAAATTGTGATGCCCGACGCCTAATTTAATCCTCCAGATATGGAAGACCCGAGGCTTCGTGAAGTAACCTGGTATTCTCTGCAGGTTGAAGCCATGCCAGCCAGCTGTCTGCGGCCATGCCCAGATCTGCAGGCATACAGTATCAATGGGATTACCAGCAGTCAAAACAGGTTCAACTTTAGGCCAACCGATATCGAGCCCGACCCCAGCATTGGGTACAGGGAAGCAATTGCTTCCTGCACCTTTGCCGAGAGGTCCCTGATGTGGTGGCGGAAAGTTAAACTTCTGTCCAGTTGGACTTCCAGGTACTTGACAGAGTTAGTCCACTCTATACTTCGGCCCCGGAAGCTGGAGTTGGGGCTGTCTGCGGGGGTGTGGCACTTTTGTAAAATGTATGATGTGGCTTTTGTTCGGGTTAACGGACATCCGCCAACGCCGACCCACTGTTGGGTGAGGCGAAGGTGTCTTTGTATGGGGTTAAAGGTCCTTTGATTTTTTTCCCCCCGCAGATGAGAGATAATGTAGAATGGTGTGCAAATAAAATAAATATAATATACTTATCTTCTCAAACGGCGACTTTAATTTTATTATTAAAACTTTAAACACACTCGATTAATCACTGAACAAATGAACTGTTTTGTTATCGTCGATATTATTTAGTTTTAAAAGAAACTATGTACGATGCGTTTGCAATTCTTTCTGCTAACCTACAAATACTCATACACACGTCCGTACTTTGTCAGGGCTGAATGCAGAAGGCAACTTTATCCAGTCTTGATTTTTATAGTTCTTCCGTTGCTATGGAAGTCAACATTTTATCAATGGGTGCCCCACAGTCTTCAACCACACGAGAAAGCATGTCGAATGTCCCACGGTCTTCTGCAGCGCTATGCTATTTAAGGGGATGAGTTCCTGGCACAAGTGGTGGCTGCAGATGAGTGATTGTGTCATCACTTCGAACCAGAATCCAAATGACAAGGTCTCCAGTGGAAGCATCCAGGGTCACCACCACCACCACCACCACCACCACCACCACCACCAAAAAAAGAAAAAAAAAGGCCGTCCACACAAGTGCAGGAAAGGTTATGCTGACGTTCCTCTTTGACCAAGATCACCCCCTTTTGATACACTTTCTGCAGTACGAAACAGTAGTGAATGCCCAGGTTACTCGCAATCCTTGACTAATCTTCGCCAAGCGATCAAATCAAAACGGCCAGTGAGGTCATTCTGCTCCACGACAGTACAAAGCCTCATGGCCAACACAGTCGCGGCACTCCTGCAGAAATTCAAATGGGAAGTTCTCGGACACCCTCCATACAGTCCAGACCTCTCTCTCTCTCTCTCTCTCTCTCTCTCTCTCTCTCTCTCTCTCTCTCTCTCTCTTTCTCTCTATGTGTGTGTGATTGTGCCATTTTTGGTCCCCTTGAAAAGGTTCAGGGGCAAACGATTCACTTCGGACGACGACGTCAATCTGTACGTGGGGAACTGGATCACATCGCAGCCCCGGGACTTTTATGAGGAGACAGCCATTCAGCACCTTGTGCCACAGTGGGAAAAGTGTCTCAACAGCCAGGGCCATTATTTCTAACATACAGGTACTGGTTTCTGTAATTATGTCTCCGGCTCCTTTCTTTTTGAAAGCACCTTATAGAAGAATTAAGTTCCAGAACCACAAAATGTAAAATTTAGGGAGTTTATTGGAATGTTGCTCCCATATTAATATTTCGTTCAAGTACGTAAAATGCGAAATTATTGACAGTGTAGCAATATATATATATATATATATATATATATATATATATATATATATATATATATATATATAATTTGTAACATAAAACTTCAGTTATAAGGAAATGATGGAAGTTTTCTGATTAATTGATGAGTCTTCACATCTTCAGCTCAAGCCTTAAAAAAATTGAGACAGGATAAACCCGCTGTAAATTTTAGCCCAACTTCGAAAAAAGGAACAAATTGATTCGACCACCCCTGGGTAATTTATTTTGCCATTTAACGTTAATATTAAAATTGTTTTTATATCATTTTGTTGTTTTATTAAATGCTATTTATACCTTTTAATTGGTTTTATTCCTAATTTTGCTTATGTATTTTATTGCCTTTTTCATCATCATCATCATCATCATCATCATCATCATCATCATCATCATGTCCCATCATACCGAAAGTAAAACAATTTCCTTCTTCCGCGAAATTGAAAGAAAGCAGAAGTTTTAAATCGATAATGTAAGGCGAAATGGACAACCTAGCCTTTACTATGATGGGAAATGTGCTAATTGTTGATATGCTGCAACTCCAAGACTAATGTTCTACAGTCAGGTATTACGTATTCCCTCAATGTAAGAGGTATATTTACAAGTAAAATTTCTTGTTTTAAGCCTACCCAGGGCTACCTTATGTTGGAAGAAATATTTCTAGGTGCAACTCCGTAACAGTTGGCAGTAGAGTTCTTAAAATTTGAAAGTTTCTAAAGATATTTGTAATATATCGTCATTCAGTATTCAGTTATAAAGTATCAGTAATAAAAAAATCAAGATAATTAGTAAGATATCATTTGTTTTCCAACAGGCAATTTTTAATACATTTTAAGATTATAAAGTTATCATTTTATGGTTTTCTTTAATATTCTTTAGTTCGTCAAAAGCGTGAGCCATACATATATACAAAATGGTGTATATAAACATTGCATATCACATCAGTACACTATTAACTAAGAGGTTACCGAAGGTTTCAACTTAGATCTTTTATCTTTTATCGAATTAAACACCCCAAAATATGAGTGTTTGCTGATGATTTGAAACTATATAAAAGTATCAGTACTGTCAAGTCCCATTTACAAAGAAAAGTAAGCGCAGACGCGACATAATTGCAATACTTTGTACCCTGTTATTTAATGGAAGTATTCACAGCGCTATATAATACCAGTTTTCTCACTGATCGCACTTTTGCGGTGCGCATTGGAGGCACTCTTTCAACTGAGCGTCGTATTACAGCGGGCGTTCCACTGGCACCAACGCTGTTTAGTATTTACACCTCTGATATTCCAGACATGGCTCCAACCTCAATTGCCCTGTATGCTGACGACAGTGTTATTTTACTCTCACTCCGATCTACATTCTGCTGTACGAACCTTACAGCTCTCCCTTGATCGCCTCGTTCAATGGTGTCAAAATTGGTGCATCTCCCTTCATACCCAGAAAACTGAAGCCAAGATTTTTACTTTACGCCGCTATAATCCACCTCCGCCTATACGCCTTCTGACCGATAATGTGCCGTGGCTCGCTTCACCTACACCAGTCAAGTACCTTGGAGTGTTACTGGACACTCGGCTTACGTGACCGCACCATTACCCTGGCATCCGCTCGTCTCTCACAATTCTCTCCTTTATTTCACAAACACACTTCACTTGGTTTAGTGTCTTCACTGCTCCTATACAAATCTCTGGTTTGACCTCTTATTACTTATGCCTGCCAGGTCTGGGGGGCTGCCAGTACTTGTCACCTGAGGCGTCTACAGATCATCCAAAGTCAATTCTTGCGAATGGCCACCAATGCTCCTTAATTTGTCCGCAACCAGCAGCTGCAACACGAGCTGGGACTTCTTCCTCTCCACCATTTCATCCGACAGACTGCTCGACGCTTCTTCTACAATCTACGCCACGTCCCAGGAGCTGTGACGTATAACAACGCCGTCCGAAGTCGCCGGCCAACACGACTGAAGCGACGACTACCACAGGACCTGCTTTGCAGTGATGACACTTCCACTTCTAAATAATCTACTGTTTCAATTTATATTTTCTATTCTTCTGTTCTACTATGTAAATTCTCACTATGGAAGTATGTATACCATTGTATTAGTTCAGTGCCACATTTATATTAGTGCAATAACACATTTGTTTTAGTTCAGAGGAGGCACATTGTCCTACCTCTACAATGTTATTACTCTGCGATTATTTTGTATCTGTTCTCTCAAATCTGCAAAGCATATATTATTGCTGACCGATCTAATAAATATATTTTAAAAAATAGCGCTATATAAAGGCACCTGATAGATTTCAATCTCTCTATGCTAGCTTTGTGTATATAGAGCGTTCCTTTCTCCATGGTTTGTCAGCTTCTAAATAAAACACTATTACGATATTACATTTACTCCATCTGTTGCAAAATAGTTTAGCTTTAGCTTATATTTTAAATGTGGAAGTTAGATACTGTCGCACTATTACTGTTATATTATACTATTTTATACTTGGCGGTGTGTAATTTACCATTTAGAAACCCCGACCTGTTATTCGGGTTAGTTTTTTGCAGGGTGAGAGCTTGTTTTTATGTTTGTTGAAAGAGGGAGCAAGAGGGAACCCATTGCACCTTGGTGGAAGTATTTTAGAAATCTGCATTTTGATTAGGGTTTGCAAACATTTAGATATATTCAGCATTAGCAGTATAACTACATCAGAAATAGAGGAAATCCTATTTCATGTCTTACACTGGCCTATCATGGCGTACGAATGTTCCAGTATTGGTGCTTGTGAGAAAAGCCGATGGACCTTAAAACTCCTCCCAGCCAGGTCCGATGGACCCATTAACCAAAGACAGGTGTGGCCCTCCAGACATACTGGGGGTTAAAGTGAGTGGATGATGTAACCACCAATACAAGCAAAAAAAATGGTGTCCACTTAAAAAACGGTTACATTTATGCTACTTAGAGCTAATGGCTTCATTGCCAAAGCCTAGCATTTGAAAACAACAACATTTTATCATTGGTCCACGTCACAACCAATTAGCTTATGTCCATTATTACATTGAATAATATTTTCATAATTTAAGTCATTTTTCAAAACTGTTTAACATTGAAAATAATTCTTTGAATTTAAGTTAATGTTATTATTAAATACCAAAAATCGTAATTCTATTACATTACTTTTACTATTTCACTAGTTATTCTAAATTTCAAATTTTATTCAATATAATAAAATCAATTTTAAATAATGCTAAACAAAACATAACTGTTTCACTACAAATTCATAAACTCAAATTTTTTGCATAAATTTTACGTTAATCATGATAAATGTTGGCATAAGAGGCTTCGATACACTAAAATTATTGGTGAAGACTTTCTCCTTTGCTGGAGAAATTGTAAGTGCAATGAATGTGAATAATATTAATTAGATTATTAACGAATAATAACTTACCTTCAGGTTTTAAGTATTTACTCTGGACTTAAAAACAGCAAAGTTACAAATAATGTAAACTGTAGGCATATGCCACTCTTCATGGATTGCTGAAAATGAATGTAATTATCATTAATCATTATGATTACAAAGTCTTAACACTAACGATAACTTATTAAATTTATCCAATGGTTACTGTTACGAATTTCACCCAAATAAATAGAAAATGTCAAATTGGCACAAATGTATTCAAGAAGAAATAACACAGTAGATGATTACCTCTCTGGTTTGTTACTGGTGAGCTACCATGGCCCTCGGTAGCGTAGATGGTAGCGTGCCTGCCTCACGTTCAAGAGCTTCCGAGTTCGACTCGCGGTCAGGGTGTTACCTGGATAAGGTTTTTTCGGGGTTTTCCCTTATCCTGAAAGACGAATGTAGAGCAACTCTAGCCTCTATGAACGCTGTACTTATCTGAACATCATTTTATTCATCGTCCGATATGACTGGAGGTTTTCTCTTATCCTAAAAGACGAATGTACGGTAACTCTAAGGTCTATGGACCCTCTACCTATTTGAACATCATTTTATTCATCGTCCGATATGACTTAACTTTGGAGGTTTTCTCTTATACTGAAAGATGAATGTCAGGTAACTCTAAGCTCTATGTACCGTGTACTCATTTGAACATCATTTTATTCATCGTCGGATATGACTTAACTTTGGAGGTTTTCTCTTATCCTGAAAGACGAATGTAGGGTAACTCTTGGGACAGGAATTCTATTCGTAGTCAATTTGTCTCCATCTTAATCAGTCACACGTTCGGGCGCAATTTGGTACGGGATTTCTATGTTTGAGAAGGGATGCACGTTGACTTTTCGAAGACCCACGTCGAGAAGCCAGATATAACAGGGTTAATTCGTTGTATTTTGAGTTGTTTCTTGATGATTGTGTTTGATTAAATAAGAGTCATTAGACATCTTAAGTTTCAGATGTGGTTCGGAATAAAGTTTCGGAGAAGTCAAATTTTGTAACAATTTAATTGTATTATTTTGACTACATTTTACTTGAACTTCCTTGCTCAGTCACTTGCAGGTTACATTCAACATATCGATAAATTCTTACTTTGTTATATTTAAATAGTTCCAACTATTACATAAAAGTTCTTGATCCTGCACGACTATTCATCACACTCACGATTACAAAACATCTCTACCAACATTATTGATTTTTCGTAACTATGGTTAATCCTATCTTAATTTTGTGATTGGCCGATTTAATTCCACGTCACAACATTACGTCATACAATTATTACTACGGCCAATTACAAAATTACATATATTTTTACTTATTTAAATTACTAAATAGATTTACTTAATCATTTTTTTATAAATTTATAAACTTTTCATAACTTTTCTAAATATAACTCGAAGCTACTGTTACACTCTAAGGTCTATGGACCCTGGGCTCATTTGAGCATCATTTCACCCATTCCGTTCCTCGTCCGATATGACTTAACGTTGGAAGACGTAAATTACAACAACAACAAATCAGACGGAAAACTCTTTATACCAACTTGAGAAAGTGTTAAACAGTTGGTACAAATTGAAAAGTTGAACCATAACTTGGATCGCCTTTCGCGATCCAGTAGGCTAGTACTCTCAAAGAGTTGCGTGGCAGATTAAACCTCTCGCGTAGCCGTTTTCCTTATTTAGCCTTCAACTCTGCTGTATTCACTAATTTGGACAAATATCGTAGTCCAAACACTTGTTTTGCATGGTGATCGTAACAGACAAAACCGAAGTAGACGTTACAGTTAATCATAATGTTGCAATAGTCTTTTGTTTCAGGGTTCACTTTTACGTGCAGTAGGATCTATTTTGTGATGCCCTTCTACTGGACAGTGGATGTTATATATTTGTAGATAGTCGATGGACCCCTGACAAAAAGGTGTTGGATGCTTTGTTTCACATAATTTGGATTTTGAGATTAATAATCTTTATTTTCAGGAAAGCTGGTCGGTAAGAAATTTAATTCACAATGTTATTTTAGTAAATGACTTTTTAAAAGCAGATAATGTAGTCACTGATTTTGAAAAATGTGTAATTAAACCCTGGTGATGAAGTAACTATGATAGCTAAGCCCATTTTCTGATGATGAGAGAAGGGATGACATTAAGGACTGATGTCGAGATTCCTCTGTTTTCTACATCGTTAAAGAATGTACAGCTACTGAAAACAAAGTAATGTTCTAGTCGTCGCACGTATTTAACAGGAACAAAAACGCAATCTCGATTCTAGATGTACTAATTGTGCTGTACCTGTGCATCATAATTCTTCTGTTCCTCGAACATATTTTGAAGTAGTATAAGAATCCTGGTTCTACTTCCCTTAAGTATCTTAGTGGTATCTGAATCACTAAAGCCTGAAGTTCTCGACTGCCAATTGAGTTGAATTACAAGCTACATCATTACATGGTTTTGTTCAACAAACCCTACAAAATTCTGAAACAAAGACCATAAGTAATATTAATCAACAGTAAATCAAGGAACAGAAAAATGTTGACTATGTGGTTGTATAAATGTGTAGAGTGGGCTATGTTTGTGGTGTGAATGTGGTGTGTTTTAATTGAGTTTATAATGTATTCTTTTTAGCACAGCATGAAGATGAAATGGTTAGAAGAAAGAAGCGACTGTTTTTGACAGCGACTGTGACAATGACATGAATAGAATTGCCGCTTAATGCTTGCCATAGATAGTGCTTGTAGTAGAGTTCTGTAGCAGTTGGTGTGGGTATGAATATAGCAATATTGAACTGATTGTACAGAAATATTAATGAACTTATCTGTTAACAATGTGTATGCGCATACATGAACTGTTCTTTGTTTACGTAAGCTTCCAACTCCAATGTTACCCTGCATCCGTCTTAAGAAACACACTTTTTGTATTACTCCGCGCCCACGTGCTTAAGCGTGACAGGCGACAGGGACACTTTCGCCCATGTGTTACACCATATGGTAACAAGTTGTATGCAAAACAGTAACTAACCAGGAGGTTTAGTTTTGTAGGTTTTGTTCGAGGAAATACTCACAGGTAAAGTGTGCTTCTTAGAACGGCAGGAGTATAGTATTTTATTGGTCCAATACTTCCATTGTGGACGGCGTGTTGAGGTATAAACTTGTCACCATTTCGCTTATCGTACCTCAGCCCTGAAGTATTGGTCCTAGATAAAGAACTGTTTTTATAACGATATGTTTTACAACGATATGAACGACTGACTTTGTTAAAATTGATGTTACTGTTTGTCATTTAATTTCTGAAAATGTTTATAACTTGTGGATTCTGCTTTACTCACCTCACTAAAATGTTGTAAAAGTTATTTATATTGTACTAGCCCGACCACGGTTATTCATATTATCCAATTTGTAAAAATAAATGAGAAGCTGAGCAGAAGAGTTTTTTTTATTTCAATTGCTCAGCACAGTTGGTGCTATACAAATGGTGGAGCTGTATACATAATATATATAATAAAATTATAGTATACAGGGATAGAGGATACTCAAATTAGAGTCCTCAAGCAAACTGGTCTGATTAGTGTGAGTATAGATTAAATAACTTCTTCATTACAGAATAAATAAACATTATAGAGATAAAATGTCCTGTGGCAAGCGTGCCTTCAATCTTGGTGCAGCATCAAGTCGACGTCCCAGTTGGAAGAATAAAGCACCTGATGCATAAGGAAGGTGAGCAAAGAATCTGCTTGTCGTTGTAGAGATGTACTCATTAATGCTGACTATGTCCAATTCTCTATGCAGCTGTGCATTCCGGATGTACCACGGAGCGTTCACAGACAATCGTAATATCCGTTTTGAAACACTTGGAGTAGGTGAATATGAGTAGGTGAAGCACATCCCCATACAGGACTGGCATATAGAAGAAGCGGTCGTAGAACACTCTTGTATAGTAGCAGCGTATATTCGACTCGTGAAGAGTATTTGCAGTTGAGGATGGGATACAACTTGTGGAGACGAGCATATGCTTGATTTAGTTTGCTTTTGATATGTGTACTCCATGTCAGCCGACGATCAAGATGAACGCCAAGATATTTGACTGCACAATCAGAAGGTAACCAGGGGACTTCAGTGTTATAGAGTCTTATTTTGCCGGAGCAGCAGGCCTGCGCAAGGTGAAAGGCTTAAGAAGACATTTGCTTGCATTAAGTGCGATACGCCAGCGAGATAACCAGTACAGGAAAATGTCCAGGGAAGATTGTAGGGTTGCAAAGGCAGTTTAATAGAGAAGTGCGAGGTAAAGCTGACTGTATCGTCAGCAAACAGTACGGTACTTGTTGCAGGAAGTTCAGGCATGTCAGCAGTATATAGGCTGTAAAGAAGAGGCGTAAAGACGCTACCCTGCAGAAGAGTTTAAAGTATTCTGTATTGATCACACTATGGAGAGTCTGCCCACATATTTCAGCGCTCAACAGTGTGGAGTACTTGTGTCTTCGCCGCCTAGCCCACAAGAAGGTGTCACCCCTCAGCTGACTTCACTGGAATCACCAGGGACAGATGGTGTTGTCTGCGACGTGGATCTTCTGCAGAAAGCTAATCTTCATGGTAGAAATATGTACATTACCAGTTACTTAAGTCGCAGGGGTGACCAGTTAGGTGAGTGGGCTAGGGACACTGTCATCGGGCATGGACTGTCTCTACAGAATAGCGTGATCCCTGTTAATTTCCTTCGCTTCAAGAAACAAGAACAATGTTCAGTAAACATATATTCATTATTTTCATTTTCCTTTGTAAACCGTGGTCGGCTTAATTTTGAAGCATGAGGGAGAAATGTCACCCGCTATTTAGTTGGCTCTCGAGTGTCTTTGGGGTCCTCGCCTCGCTTCTGGGTCCATTAGTTTGTCAGCAAACGTCATCTTGTGAACAGCGTTAATCAACGAAGACATGCGGGTGATTGATTGCCCTCTCGTCAAAGATAATTGTTGTACAGAGTATTATAATAAAGGTGTGGTGAGTAATTTGTATTTTTTTCTAAATATAATAAAGCTCCTAGTCTTCCCACAATCATTAGTGTTACGTCATCTGAAGGCACTTTACGTACTGAGATGAGGTTCGTGATATATTTAATATTAATAATGATATTATTTATGGACGCCCCTTAGCTACTCTGGTTCTCAACCTCTCATTCTGTATGGGCATGAAAGACCACTTAATATTACTTGGCCTCTTTATCAGTCTTTAGGTTCTCTTACGAGCCTTAAATAAACGACACGGGACCACCCGCTATACTTTCCTCGCAAAGGAAGCCATTCTGGGGATTTTTACTTCCGAAAAAATCCATCACCCTCCACCGGGTTTGGACCCGCGATCCCGGGAACCAGACCAGCTCTAAACCATTCAAAAATTCAATATGAACATTTCAAAA